>CM056574.1:2705000-2760000 GCA_029721435.1 Gymnothorax reevesii | reverse complement strand
TGTCTCTCTGTCCCTCCTCATTTACGTCTGTTCCACACTGAGGTTCTCTCGGGGTGTCCGTGAAAAAGATGAATAAGTTCTCAGAGGAACGTACCTTGTTGAATAAAGGTGAAAAAAAGTGGTGAAAACATCTGTTTAGCAGTTGTTAATTACAGCAGTAAACCGTTTTAATTGGCTGACATCCAGTATCCACTGTCCCTGAGATTCAGTCAGCATTCACCGCGCCGGAACATTCAGACTGACCCGTAACTTCTGATTGGCAGTTTAAAGTCTCGTTTTTTCAGCGAAAGGTAACCCTTCACACTGAAGGAAAAGGCTCAGCCTCCGCCTTTACATGAAAATCAAAGTAAAGCATGAGTTTTGTTGAAATAGTTTACATGTCAACACAGATGACGAATGTGAGTTCTGGACATTGTAACTGTTTACATCTGACACGGTCCTCACCCACACACTTCACCAAACATCACAGATCTCGCCAGCATATAGTGTCATGATGTTGGCACACGAGAGCTTTGTTTTAATCACCGCTGAGACACCCGGTCATGTTCCCATCGATGTCCACAGTCCTGCAGGCTTTCCCTATACCTAACAAACACAACTCACTGATCAATATCGAGCTGCTAAACAGTACAGTATAATGAAGCATGACTAATGAGCACGTAAGCATGGTTCACTCGTAAATAAGAAAATCCGATACCGACCCATATGTTACATTTAGGAGCTGATGCCTGCTGTTTGGATTTGGGATATCTTGGGGGAGACTATTTGAAGTCAGAAGAGTGAATTGAATTGTGGGTACAGTATGTGTACTTATGTGGGTGTGTATTTCCTGAACAATGATGAAAGGCCGTCATTATTTTGAATTCCCATTACAATACCAAAGCAATCAGACTGCCATGATCAACCAAACTGGTCTGAACCCAATTTGACGACTGAGAGAGGCTGTATGTGGGTTCAGCAGTTAAATGTGATTGCGATCCAGTGGTACTGAAGTAGATTTAATTATTAAGGACACATAAACTGGATTACAGGTATTGCCTGTGCTTTTCAAAGTTCACAGAAATTCGATCAAAGGCAGGTCTGAGGCCGAGGAGGGGCCTGCGTCTTTGTGATGACATTGTTCCTTGTTTGCATACAGTAATGGCCTCATAAAAGCCTCAAGAAACAGATCCGCTCCGCGTGGCAGTAACAGGTTATTACTGCAACAGCTGCAAAGTTTCACTCGTCATGAGTGATGTCAGGTATGCTGAGGGAGGCGCCCTGGGGTCGTTAGTTCAAGCCATTCGATCCCTGTTCAATCAAAGCCAGAGTTGTATCCGCCTTCTCGGCATCAAGTTGGACTTGTTACCAGTTGGTGTTGGACTCCGCCGAGGGTTCGCCTCCTCACCTATTCTGTTCATGGTTTTCATGGGCAGGATATTAAGGCGCAGCCGAGGTTTGGAGGAAGTCCAGTTTGGTGGCCTCAGGATTTCATCTCTGCTGTTTGCAGACGATGTGATCCTGTTGGCTTCATCATGCTGTGACCTTCAGTGCACACTGAAGCGGTTCGCAGCTGAGTGTAGAGCGGTTTGCAGCTGAGTGTGGAGCGGTTCGCAGCTGAGTGTAGAGCGGTTCGCAGCTGAGTGTGGAGCGGTTCACAGCTGAGTGTGGAGCGGTTTGCAGCTGAGTGCGGAGCGGTTCACAGCTGAGTGTGGAGCGGTTCGCAGCTGAGTGTAGAGCGGTTTGCAGCTGAGTGTGGAGCGGTTCACAGCTGAGTGTGGAGCGGTTTGCAGCTGAGTGCGGAGTGGTTCACAGCTGAGTGTGGAGCGGTTTGCAGCTGAGTGTGGAGCGGTTCGCAGCTGAGTGTGGAGCGGTTTGCAGCTGAGTGTGGAGCGGTTCGCAGCTGAGAGTAGGGCGGTTCGCAGCTGAGTGTGGAGCGGTTCGCAGCTGAGTGTGGAGCGGTTCTCAGCTGAGAGTGGAGTGGTTCGCAGCTGAGTGTGGAGCGGTTCGCAGCTGACTGTGGATCGGTTCGCAGCTGAGTGTAGAGCGGTTCGCAGCTGAGTGTAGAGCGGTTCGCAGCTGAGTGCGGAGCGGTTCACAGCTGAGTGTGGAGCGGTTCGCAGCTGAGTGTAGAGCGGTTTGCAGCTGAGTGTGGAGCGGTTCCCAGCTGAGTGTAGAGCGGTTCGCAGCTGAGTGTGGAGCGGTTTGCAGCTGAGTGTGGAGCGGTTCACAGCTGAGTGTGGAGCGGTTTGCAGCTGAGTGCGGAGCGGTTCACAGCTGAGTGTGGAGCGGTTCGCAGCTGAGTGTAGAGCGGTTTGCAGCTGAGTGTGGAGCGGTTCGCAGCTGAGTGTAGAGCGGTTCGCAGCTGAGTGTGGAGCGGTTCGCAGCTGAGTGTGGAGCGGTTCCCAGCTGAGTGTAGAGCGGTTCGCAGCTGAGTGTAGAGAGGTTCACAGCTGAGTGCGGAGCGGTTCACAGCTGAGTGTGGAGCGGTTCGCAGCTGAGTGTGGAGCGGTTCCCAGCTGAGTGTAGAGCGGTTCGCAGCTGAGTGTGGAGCGGTTTGCAGCTGAGTGTGGAGCGGTTCGCAGCTGAGTGTGGAGCGGTCGAAATGAGGATCAGATACCCGGAATGGAGGAGTTTAAGCATCTCGGGGTCTTGTTCACGAGTGAGGGTAGGACGGAGTATATGATTGACAGACGGATCGCCGCAGCATCTGCGGTGAAGAGGGCGTTGTAACAGTCAATCATGGTGGAGAAGGAGCTGAGCTTAAATGCGAGGCTCTTGATTTACTGGTCGATTTACGTTCCAACCCTCACCAATGATCACTAGCTGTGGTAGGTGACCGAAAGAACAAGATTGTGAATACAAGTGGCCAAAATGAGCTTTCTTCGCAGGGGGGCTGTGCTGACCCTTAGGGACAGGCTGAGGAACCCGGACATCCAGGAGAGGCTTAGAGTAGCACCGCTGGTCCTCCGAGTCGAGAGGAGTCAGTTGATGTGGTTCAGGCAGCTGGTTCAGAGGCCTCCTGGACGCCTCCCTCTAGAGGTGTTCCCGGGCATGTCCAGGTGGGAGGAGCCCTGAGGCCGACCCAGGACACGCTGGAGGGATTATATGACCCGGCTGACCTAGGAACAGCTTGGGGTCCCACAGGATGAGCTGGAGGAAGTGGCTGGGGAGGGGTGGCTCGGGCCTGTCTGCTTATTCTGTGACCTGCGTGACCCCGCCCCGGATAAGCAGCAGGAAATGGATGGAAGGCTGTGCCCAGGGATCCCACACATTTGTTCTCCTAATATCTCCCAAATAAAAACAACAAATGCTCCACTTCCTGCGTTTGGCAGCCTTATAAATTTGTCTGTCGTTGCCTATAAAATGTATTATATCCATCATTGTGTTTGGATGAAACAAACATTTTACTTGCTGTCTGCGACGATGTTCAGGAAAGATTCTGGTGCGTGTACTCGCTTCTCTTACATCTCCGAGCCTGAGGTAAAAATGATGATGAAAACGATGCTTGCAAACATGTAATTAGGATGAAATTTTTAGGAAGAAAATTCTTCAAGTCACCCGATAAAAATAATTCCTTTTCAGATAAATAAATACTGCAAGATCACTGGTATTCCCTCCGCAGTGTAGATGAGCTGCGTACAAATCATCTTAATTTGTGCCTAAATTTCATTTACCGAATGCTCTTATGCTGGGTGACCTATAAGGCTGCATTTTTAATACGCTCAGCTTACACTGGTGGATATTTACTGTGGTGATTTGAGAATCATTTGCTCTGGGATGTAACTGGCTTTTCCCCAGCAGCTTATCAAACCTGAAGCGACATGAAATACAAGTGTTTCTTTCTCCTAACCACTGTACATCACTGCGGTCCCAGCATGCATCTCTTCAACAGCCCGATCCCAGGTGCTCCTGTAAGTCCACCTAACATGCCCGACAGTTTCACTGTTAGAAAAATGTGCTTCAGGATGTGTGTAAGAAGCAAACTTGCGTGTGAGAGTGTTTGTATGTGTGTGTCTGAAAGAGTATCTGTGCACGCCAATGAGCCAAAACATTAAACCACCCACAGATGAAGCAAAATAATGTTGATTTTCTTGTAACCATGGTGTGCGACTGTCACACGCTGTGCATCTCCTTAATTGGTTCTTCCCCTGTTGCAGCAGTCATGTGGGTTGTCACTGTTAATTGGTTGATTAGCTCATTATTCCCCTGGTGTGATCAGCTGTGGCCAATGATTGTGTTGGAACATCTTACTAGAGGGAGTGACTGAAACCTCTTTCTCCAAATTTCAGTTTTCCTCCATTGTGGAGTGTCTCTTCCATTGGGTTAAGTTCTTAGTAAGTAGATTGTTAGTGAGCAAATTAATAGGTACAGCAGGTTCTCCAAGCCTCCTACGATTTCTCCTCATCCGCCTCATTATAAACGTGATCTCAGCGGCTCGTCGTCAATCCTGCGATAAGTTTCCTCTCTAACCAGTTCGTAACATGCGTCACGGTCTGCAGACAAATCTGAGATGGTCAGCGAAGGGACGGTTCTCATTCTCAATGTGTTGGATGTGGCAGAAATGGGAACTGAATGACTTTCACAAGGGCCATGTCGTTACATCCTGATGAGGGGGTCAGAACATCTCTGAAGTGGCGAGACCTCTGGGGAGAGATGTGATGTCCATGGACCGTGGACCAGGGAGGGACAAACCATGATCCGGTGACAGAGTTTGGACGCCTGAGGCCCACCGATGCACCAGGGCTATGAAGGCTATCCCGCCCGGTCCAAACTGACAGAAGGGCGACTGCAGCACAAGTTTTGTAGAAGTTTAACGGTACTCAAGTGACACTCTGCTGCATACAGCACTTACTGACTGCAGACCAGTCAAAGTGCCCATTCTAGCCCCGGACCACAGCCAAAATTCACCTATAATGGGCCCGTGAGCGTCGAAACTGGACCCTGGAGCAACTGAAGAAGGTCGCTTAGTCCAGTGAGCCCTGTTTTCTTTTACATCATGTGCTTCAGCTGGGAACATCAGCACCATTTACCTGGGAAGGGATGATGTCAGGATGCACTGGGGGCAGGGGACAGGCTGCTGGAGGGAGCGTGATGCTCTGGGAAATGTTCTGCTGGGAAACCCGAAGTTTGGGAATTCAAGCGGATGTCTGTTTGATGGCGCAGTTTTGGAGGTGTGAGGGGGTCCTATATAATACCAAGCAAGTGGTTTTAATATTGTGGCTGATTGGTGTACATGTGTGAGAAAAGTATGAGTGCATGAGTGTGTCTTGATGGGTGCGTGTGTGCGAGAGAACATGTGCTGTGGGATTTGTGCATGACTGAAAGAGATAGTATGAGCGCCTCTGTACGCCCGCGTATTTCGAGCCTGGCAAAGTCAGTTTTGTGTGTGTTTTTGGTGTGTGTGCGTGTGCATGTGTGCGCGTGTGCTATGACAACTATGCCAGTAAGAAGAGAGAGAGCGAGACATTATTCAGCTTATGTCTATATGTGAGCGTGTATGCGCGTGTGCGCGTTTTAATGAGTGTGTTCGGGCGAGTGTGTCTGCGCGTGTGTCCGCGTGCGTGTTGCCAGCATAGGAGTCACATTTGGATGCATTTTATGCACCTTCTTGATCTGTCCACGCGCCAGTGGAGCTCCCGTCCCGCCGCCCGCGCGCAGGGCTGCCGCTGAAGCGCGCGCGAAGAGCATCGCCAGGATGTGCGGTTTTCAACTTCTCAGTCCTGATGTGTCGTCATATGGCCATATTTCTGCGACTCGCCTCGCGAGGACAAATTCCTCTAATATTAATCTTTCAGATCGGCAGCCGGTCACAGAAACGTGCCATTAATTAGATGACGCACAGAAATGTATCGCCACGTGCTGGACTCCTGGGAAAGGTGAAGCTCATCTGCACTCACCGTGGCGGAAGCATTCGCTCATGCAGAGTAACCGACACAGTGCTATTCCGAATGAAATTTTACATCTTAAAGTTTCATCACTTCACACTCTGATGCATTTATGCGGACAATATTAGTGAAATAAACAAATTATCTGACCCCCTCCCCCACCAAAAAAAGAAAAAAGGTCGCTTTGCGCTTCGTGCTTCTCCGTCGTCACTTCCCGCACTTGCGTTCACGGCGCATTTGGCAGCAGCAGCATGGACTCATTCGTGTCGTAGTGCCGCTGTTAAGCCACAGGACCTACCGAAGAGAGAAGCAGCGCAAGTGTTTTGCGGATCTCCACATGCACGAAAAAACATGTATGGATTTCATCATTTGTAATTGGAAGCTGATGAAACGACTGTCGGTGAACGGCATGCGGATTCCTTAACAAAAGCGCAGTTTCTATACTTTGCTTTTATTCCGCCAGTCCCAGTTCCTTTGGCTACGTTGAGTCATCTGCTATTTACGCACCGATTTTCTTTCCTAAGCTACCAGTCTGGAGATCCACAGACGGTCTTGCGGCGACACAGTGAGCTGTTTAAAAAGGATGTTCTTCGGGAGTTCGTGTTTTCCTCGCACAGTTTGGATTGTTCTAGCCGCAACCACGGAAATATTACTCTGAATCGTATTTTGAAGAGGTTGGTGGTTAATTGAAAGCACAAAGGACGATTAAGACATTACTTTTGGGATTGCCTCACACCACGCGGGATGGACATTGTAGGAATGTACCTGTTTCAACTGGCGTTTATAGGTAAGTGGTGGCTGAGCGGGATTCAGCTTGAAGACGACGCAAAACCGGTTATTTGAGTCAATCTAGCTGGGTCTTTTAAAATTGCGCTGGTTTGGAATTCAACTTGTATGCGGCGTTGTTGTTGCATGGTTTATCGTTTGGTGTACATTCTGGGGCGGACAGAGAAGTTATACTAAATATCTGCAAACTTGGATAATCCAAAACGTGGAATTGCGACTGGATATGCGTATTATTATTATTATTATTATTATTATTATTATTATTCAGTCTCCTAGTTATGGTGCTGCAGATGTTGGTACATACAATACCTTCTGCGAATGAAATGATTGCCAAAATCAATCACGGTGTACTTTTTAGTTTTACTGCCGTTCAGGAGTAACCGTGGGGGAGCATTTTCAGCAGATATTTGTAACCTCCGTCTGTCCACAGCTGCGCAGCGAGAAGACCGGGCTTCTGTTCGGATAGAATTCAGATGTGTGTTTGTGTGTGTGTGTGTGTGTGTGTGTGAGAGAGAGAGAGAGAGAGAGAGAGTGAGAGAGAGAGAGAGAGAGAGAGAGAGAGAGAGAGAGTGAGAGAGAGAGAGAGAGAGAGAGTGAGAGAGAGAGAGAGAGAGACGTGTTTAAGTCACACCGCTCTGTGTCGAATTTTGCTGGTTTGGTTTTTCTGTGGCTTTGCGAGAGCGTTCTGATGCGCTTTGTGAATTCCGGCGTGATGCGAATACAAATTCCCTCTCATTTCAAGATTTATCACAATGCAACGTTGTTATAAAGACACTTGCCTGAACTAGTTGACCGACGGTATGCTCAGATATGCGAAATTAATCAGCAATGTTCCGTTGGTCTCTCCAAAGGGATCTATGGAAGAATAGTTGCTGTGTGATATTACACCTGGCTGAAATGCCAATTCCTGCACGGACAGATGATTTGCAGCATAAACTGGTCTTCCGCATTCATACAGAATCCTGGTATCTGAGCCTATATCAACACGAAACTGAACCGCATGCTTCTTCACGGGTTATTTATCCTTCAGATAAAGGTTGCAGAATAGCCTTTCTGATCAGCTGGGTGCAAATAGCATGGTCGCCATCACTTGCAGTTTTTCGGAGTTTTTAAACTACGAGTTTAAACGACTTCCCGGATAAGTTTTCGCGCTCCTGTGGTTCATAGGCGACGGAATGACTCGCCGCACAAATACTCTGCCATTGGCGTAGTCTAGTGGTGTCTGTGGAAGCAGTGATGCTGCAGGAGTGCATCTCGGAGGAGGAAATCTAAATAAATGATTCTAATCTGCAGATCCCCTATTTCTCACGATCTGCGTGTGGAACAGAGGCACATTAATGAGCAAGACATTTCTCACTTAGATACAATGGGATGAATTCGCTGATACAGCCTAGTGCTGAACAGATGAAACATTATTCGAGTCGTGATGTTCAGTTCTGCCTGGAAAATGCATTTCTCCACGAAATTAGAAGTTTGTGCATGATCCGATTGTAAATGTGGAATACGTGCAGAGATGTCGGATGTAGTTAGAAATATTCTTCAGGAGGCGATGCGTGCATCTCCTCGTTGTTGCGGCTGCCCTGCCAATTCTGTTGCTCAGAACATACTAATTCAAGTGGCATTTCCGACGTAACTATTTTTCCTGTGGGTCATTTCACTAACAGACTTAAAGATTTTCAGAACAACCGACGAGACTGTTGCAATGCACAAAGACAACTTGCGTACACGAGACGAGACTGCTGCGATTTCATGTAATCCTCTTGCAGTACGGTTTATGTCGTTTACCTCGCAACAGCTTATATCATCATCATCATCATCACTGTCATTATTATTATTATTATTATTTTATTTATTTTGAAATGCCATCACCGCTCTTATTCAGCAATTAGTAGCCCATGCATTTAGTCACAATGATTATAATGTCTGCGCTGTAGGTAATTTGTCCCGAAATGTAGAGCGGTGTATCTTAAAGCGAATCTCTGCCGTCTGTAGACTGCCCCAGGCTTTTAAAGCCGAGACATGGAAATGAGGGTCATTTTTGGATGCAGCTGCAATAGGGGAACGGTCCTCGACAGTACGCCGTGGTCCGAGTGTATCCCGGGTGAAAGGATATGTCCTCGTCGCGTGGCCTGTCGCCGGAATGATGGAATGGACGTACATGTCATTATTTAGGACAGCCGAAAAAATTTAAGGTCACAAAGTACATGGATTTGCGCTTGTTTTGGGTTTTTTTTTTTTTTTTACCTAAAATATGTAAACTACTGAAATCTATATGAATAAAGACGTCCTTGGATTTTAACCCTCTTTATTATCTTAAATTAACTATCCGTGCGAAGATTCACTGCCATTAATACATATGATTAGTGACGTTTAATCGAGTGATTGGTCCTTTTTTGTAGCTTAGATGATGGGACGCTGTCCGAACCAGCCACCCCTTTAAAATACGTAGGGCCTACTGTCTACTACTTCTACTTCATACTGGAATACAGACGATTTCTCGTGACGGAAAGTTGAGTACACAATATAAAAATATCAAGTAATAACATTTTTCCCTAAATTTGGAGTGCATGTAGTTGCGAAGTATTTTCATTTTCTGGGGTATTTGCGGAGTTTAGTTCAGGAAGTTAACCATGGCTTTTTTCGTTTTCCGATAGAGGTGGAGCCATCTTCGAGTCCAGTCACAGTCTGATAGGTCAGAGGAAGAAGGGGGTGGTTTTTCACACCATTGGAAAATAGTACAGAGAAGCAGTCATCGGGTAGTCAGCAGTATAATAGGTAGATGGCACTAATTTTTATGGCACGGTAGTTTCCGGCGTGATCTTTCTGTGAAACTCTGGAGACTATCAATCATGTTGGGATTTTAAGTACACATGTTCAGCAACCTTTATCACTCTAATAAGCTGAGTCAGATAGATCATGGTTTCACACAGGCGAAGAGGTCAAAGGTTACAGTTGGAAAAGAAACCTTCAGCAGATTAAAAATATTAATAATAATAAAAAGATGTTCTTGCAACGTTACTGGAATGTTTTGTCATTTATAATAACATTGCCGCTGCCTGGCAGGAATGTTATGAGAATGTTTTGTCTTGGCTGGGTTTAGCCTAAATTCTAAATTCAGTTATTAATGGCCCTGATCTCTGGGTAATGATTAAAATAAAAGTGTTAGTTTTTGGACTCACAGGCATACTTTAGCAGGTTCTGAGATGCCAACATTCACTGGGTAAACTTTGTCGAAAACAACATGTGCGACAAACTGCATGTTTTTCTGCATTTGTGTGTATTTGATACCTTTCCCAGAGCTTGAGTCTTTGAGACTGGATAAATGATCAGCCAATTAAATTTTGGAGGAAACAGTCATTGTCAGGCCTTCCCGAAAAGCACAGACATTACATATGACGTTTAGATTCACAGTTCCACTACATTTTGTCTCAGGACTTCGTCCAGAAGTGAAAAAGAAAGCGCTGTACTGTAAGTAACTGTAACCCCAGCTTATTTCAGAATATACTGCACTGTAGGTTGTAGTTTGTTTCCTTGACATCTGAGAGATTTTAAACATTGAAAGATTTGCCTTTGTTTATCTCGTGAAAGAAAGAAAACAGTCGCTGTAAATATGTCAGTCTGAAGGACTTTCTGTGATGTACCATCGGTAAAAAAATTTACTGCAATGTAACTCTCTCAAAGATGTCATGCGGAGCAATGGTGACTGATTAAATTATGAAATATTTGTAGTAAAATGTGCTCATAACTCTAACTTGAAAATGACAATTTTATTTTTTTTTTCTATCCTGGTGAACACAATCTGGTACAGTTCTCCATCATTAACCCTTTATTGCATTTTGTCCAATATTTTGGACATAAGTTAAGTGGGGTTTATTTTCTCTAGGCTCATAGATACCCTGAAAACACAAAATGTACATTTTACTGGACATTTCCAAATAATAATTTCCTCAATAGGTGCCTCTCTAATTAGTCACATGATTCACCACAAACAATCACAATGGCTGCATCCACAAGTAAGAGGTAAGTTGACAAAAGTCAGAAATAGTCTTATATTGTTCAAGTTTTGATCAGACTTTTTCTGTGGGGGGATGGAAATACATTATACAGCACAAACTGAAAACACATAACCTATGTAACGCATAAGTATTTGTTAGAATACTTCTGAGTCTGTGCTCTGTCAGAAATATTGGATGTTATGCACGCCGAGTGAAATGCTCAAATAAGCAACGTCCAGAATACAGACAGAGCATCAGGCAAATCAATGACCAGGTTTCTTCAACTGCACATCATTTCTGTCACTCCGCATGAATAATGTCCAAAATACTGGGTGGCAGTGTGTATCTCACAGGCATAAAGTCCAAAATACTGGACAGACATGTCCCCCCCCCCCACACACACACACAAAATATTTCAGATTTCCCCAGACCTATCTCCTGTTAGCATGTGGAAGTGTAGGACTTATCTGTATAGATGTTAGATGTTTCCATGACTCCTTCTGCTTGGAATTGAGGGATGTAAGTTCTTCCTTTCAACTGAGGAATAATTAATTTTTTGTTTTTGTTGTTTTGTTTTTAGTTTTTGTATCTTTCATCAAAGCTGGATTTATTTATCTAACACAGTTGTGTTCCGTGATTAAACAATTCTACAGGCGCTCCGTCTGCCTTACATCAGTTTTTGTGTTTTCTTGAGCTGCGCACAGGATTGTAGCTTCGGCACCCAGGGTGTGAGGAAATATATGTGCGTGGGTTAAGTGAAGCCATCGCAGTCCGCACTGTGGGAGAAATACCCTCACCAGACAAAAGACAAAAGCGTGCGGCTGCATCCTGTCCTCCTGACTTCACTGTCCTCCGGTGACCCCTGTTCTGTGGAACCCAAACTTTAACACAGTCTGGGAGCCTCGCTGTATCTTTTCTGCTGTTGCTGAAGTTCATTCTAGCGGAATCAATCTTTGGCGGAGAAGGCTCTTTTTATTTTGGGAGAATGACTATTTTCAGAAAGCCAGATTACTCTTTGGAGCCAGTGCGGCAGAGCGAGCTCATTTCATCTCCGCGTCCCATCAGAACTGAGAGGAACCGCGCAGAACTGCAGAGCTGAGCCTTCGCCTGATTAGAGGAATCCTCCTGCATCGCTCAGTGTTCTGCAGTCACGGTTCTGTTTCTCAGTTTTTCGGATGAGTCTCATGCCTTTGAATTATCATATTTCATCTTCCTCTTTGCCCTGACCTGGAAATCAGTGGAGACCTGCTGTCAGGAAGACTCCAGCCATGTAAACAGGAACTGGGAGTTTCCCAGTGTTATCTGCTGCAAGACATCACCATGGTTTCCTCTGAAGAAGCGCCTCTGTGAAATGTGCGCCGTATGAATGATTTACTCCTATTGTTCATCAGAAAGGGTGTGCCATTTCACACTTACAAATGTTATGAGTAAAGGTAATATTGGTTCAAGTATCACTAGTATTAATGTCATAGTACAGCTATCACGATGAAGGGTATCAATGGTAAAACAGCCCTCCTGCAGGTATCACCAGAACTGGTATCACTAATGCAGGTGTCAATAGTTCAGGCCTCACAATTCAATTCGAATTAATTAATATAGCAGTTTACACAGCAGGACTGTCACAAAGGCGCTTTACAGAGCAGAAACAGCAGTGTACGGCCTATTACCCAAAATGGAAAATGAGGCACTAGACAGGTGTCAATACTACAGGTATCACAAGTACAGGTATCACTACTGCAGGTGTGAATATTGCTGGTATCACTAATACAGGCATTTGTAGCGCTAAAGATACCTGCACTGGTGATACCAGCCATTTTAGGGTTCAGCTGTACAGGCATCACTCATACAGGTATCATCATTACAGGCATCACTCATACAGGTATCACTGTTACAGGCATCACTCATACAGGTGTCACTGTTACAGGCATCACTCATACAGGTATCACTGTTACAGGTATCACCATTACAGGCATCACTCATACAGGTATCACTGTTACAGGCATCACTCATACAGGTATCACTGTTACAGGCATCACTCATACAGGTGTCACTGTTACAGGCATCACTCATACAGGTATCACTGTTAAAGGGCATCACTCATACAGGTATCACTGCTACAGGCATCACTCATACAGGTATCACTGTTACAGGCATCACTCATACAGGTGTCACTGTTACAGGCATCACTCATACAGGTATCACTGTTACAGGCATCACTCATACAGGTATCACCATTACAGGCATCACTCATACAGGTATCACTGTTACAGGCATCACTCATATAGGTATCACCATTACAGGCACCTCTCATACAGGTATCACTGTTACAGGCATCACTCATACAGGTATCACTGTTACAGGCATCACTCATACAGGTATCACTGTCACAGGCATCACTCATACAGGTATCACTGTTATTGGCATCACTCATACAGGTATCACCATTACAGGCATCACTCATACAGGTGTCACTGTTACAGGCATCACTCATACAGGTATCACTGTCACAGGCATCACTCATACAGGTATCACTGTTACAGGCATCACTCATACAGGTATCACCATTACAGGCATCACTCATACAGGTATCACCATTACAGGCATCACTCATACAGGTATCACCATTACAGGCACCTCTCATACAGGTATCACTGTTACAGGCATCACTTATACAGGTATCACTGTTACAGGCATCACTCATACAGGTATCACTGTTACAGGCATCACTCATACAGGTATCACCATTACAGGCATCACTCATACAGGTATCACCATTACAGGCATCACTCATACAGGTATCATCATTACAGGCATCACTCATACAGGTATCACTGTTACAGGTACCAACTTTACAGGCACCTCTCAGACAGGTATCACTGTTACAGGCCTCACTCATACAGGTATCAGCATTACAGGCACCTGTCATACAGGTATTACTGTTACAGGCATCACTCATACAGGTATCACTGTTACAGGCATCACTTATACAGGTACCACCTTTACAGGCACCTCTCAGACAGGTATCACTGTTACAGGCATGACTCATACAGGTATCACCATTACAGGCATCACTCATACAGGTATCACTGTTTCAGGCCTCACTCATACAGGTACCACCTTTACAGGCACCTCTCAGACAGGTATCACTGTTACAGGCATCACTCATACAGGTATCACAATTACAGGCTTCACTCACACAGGTACCACTGTTACAGGCATCACTCATACAGGTATCACCATTACAGGCATCACTCATACAGGTATCACTGTTACAGGCATCACTCATATAGGTATCACTGTTACAGGCATCACTCATACAGGTATCACTGTCAGGCATTACTCATACAGGTATCATTGTTACAGGCATCACTCATACAGGTATCACTGTTACTGGCATCACTCATACAGGTATCACCGTTATAGGCATCACTCATACAGGTATCACTGTTACAGGCATCACTCATACAGGTATCACAATTACAGGCTTCAGTTATACAGGTATCACCGTTACAGGCACCACTCATACTGGTATCACCATTATAGGCATCAGTCATACAGGTATCACTTTTACAGGCATCACTCATACAGGTATCACTGTTACAGGCATCACTCATACAGGTATCACAATTACAGGCTTCACTCACACAGGTACCACTGTTACAGGCATCACTCATACAGGTATCACCATTACAGGCATCACTCATACAGGTATCACTGTTACAGGCATCACTCATACAGGTATCACTGTTACAGGCATCACTCATACAGGTATCACTGTCAGGCATTACTCATACAGGTATCATTGTTACAGGCATCACTCATACAGGTATCACTGTTACTGGCATCACTCATACAGGTATCACCGTTACAGGCATCACTCATACAGGTATCACTGTTACAGACATCACTCATACAGGTATCACAATTACAGGCTTCAGTCATACAGGTATCACCGTTACAGGCATCACTCATACTGGTATCACCATTATAGGCATCAGTCATACAGGTATCACTTTTACAGGCATCACTCATACAGGTATCACTGTTACAGGCATCACTCATACAGGTAACACTGTCACAGGCATCACTCATGCAGGTATAACCGTTACAGGCATCAGTCATACAGGTATCACCATTACAGGCATCACTCATACAGGTATCACCGTTACAGGAATCACTCATGCAGGTATAACCGTTACAGGCATCAGTCATACAGGTATCACCATTACAGGCATCACTCATACAGGTATCACCGTTCCAGGCATCACTCATAGAGGTATCACTGTTACAGGCATCACTCATACAGGTATCATTGTTTCAGGCATGACTCATACAGGTATCACGGTTACAGGCATCACTCATACAGGTATCACTGTTACAGGCATCACTCATAAGGTATCACTCATACAGGTATCACTGGTACAGGCATCACTCATACAGGTATCACCTTTACAGGCATCACTCGTACAGGTATCACTGTTACAGGCATCACTCATACAGGTATCACTGTTACATGAATCACTCATACAGGTTTCACCATTACAGGCATCACTCATACAGGTATCACCATAACAGACATCACTCATACAGGTATCACTGTTCCAGGCATCACTCATACAGATACCACTGTTACAGGCATCACTCATGCAGGTATCACTGTTACAGACATCACTCATACAGGTATCACCTTTACAGGCATCACTCATACAGGTACCACTGTTACAGGCATCACTCATACAGGTACCACTGTTACAGGCATCACTCATGCAGGTATCACCGTTATAGGCATCACTCATACAGGTATCACTGTTACAGGCATCACTCATACAGGTATCACAATTACAGGCTTCAGTCATACAGGTATCACCGTTACAGGCACCACTCATACTGGTATCACCATTATAGGCATCAGTCATACAGGTATCACTTTTACAGGCATCACTCATACAGGTATCACTGTTACAGGCATCACTCATACAGGTATCACAATTACAGGCTTCACTCACACAGGTACCACTGTTACAGGCATCACCATTACAGGCATCACTCATACAGGTATCACTGTTACAGGCATCACTCATATAGGTATCACTGTTTCAGGCATCACTCATACAGGTATCACTGTCAGGCATTACTCATACAGGTATCATTGTTACAGGCATCACTCATACAGGTATCACTGTTACTGGCATCACTCATACAGGTATCACCGTTACAGGCATCACTCATACAGGTATCACTGTTACAGGCATCACTCATACAGGTATCACAATTACAGGCTTCAGTCATACAGGTATCACCGTTACAGGCACCACTCATACTGGTATCACCATTATAGGCATCAGTCATACAGGTATCACTTTTACAGGCATCACTCATACAGGTATCACTGTTACAGGCATCACTCATACAGGTAACACTGTCACAGGCATCACTCATGCAGGTATAACCGTTACAGGCATCAGTCATACAGGTATCACCATTACAGGCATCACTCATACAGGTATCACCGTTACAGGCATAACTCATGCAGGTATAACCGTTACAGGCATCAGTCATACAGGTATCACCATTACAGGCATCACTCATACAGGTATCACCGTTACAGGCATCACTCATAGAGGTATCACTGTTACAGGCATCACTCATACAGGTATCATTGTTTCAGGCATGACTCATACAGGTATCATGGTTACAGGCATCACTCATACACGTATCACTGTTACAGGCATCACTCATAAGGTATCACTCATACAGGTATCACTGGTACAGGCATCACTCATACAGGTATCACCTTTACAGGCATCACTCGTACAGGTATCACTGTTATAGGCATCACTCATACAGGTATCACTGTTACATGCATCACTCATACAGGTTTCACCATTACAGGCATCACTCATACAGGTATCACCATAACAGACATCACTCATACAGGTATCACTGTTCCAGGCATCACTCATACAGATACCACTGTTACAGGCATCACCCATGCAGGTATCACTGTTACAGACATCACTCATACAGGTATCACCTTTACAGGCATCACTCATACAGGTACCACTGTTACAGGCATCACTCATACAGGTACCACTGTTACAGGCATCACTCATGCAGGTATCACTGTTACAGGCATCACTCATACAGGTATCACCTTTACAGGCATCACTCATACAGGTGTCACCATTACAGGCATCACTCATACAGCTATCACTGTCACAGGCATCACTCATACAGGTATCACCGTTACAGGCATCAGTCATACAGGTATCACCGTTACAGGCATCAGTCATACAGGTATCACCATTACAGGCATCACTCATACAGGTATCACTGTTACAGGCATCACTCATACAGGTATGACTGTTACAGGCATCACTCATACAGGTATCACCATTACAGGCATCACTCATACAGGTATTACCGTTACAGGCATCACTCATAGAGGTATCACTGTTAAAGGCATCACTCATACAGGTATCACCATTACAGGCATCACTCATACAGGTATCACTGTTACAGGCGTCACTCATACAGGTATGACTGTTACAGGCATCACTCATACAGGTATTACCGTTACAGGCATCACTCATAGAGGTATCACTGTTACACGCATCACTCATACAGGTGTCACCGTTACAGGCATCACTCATACAGGTATTACCGTTACAGGCATCACTCATAGAGGTATCACTGTTACAGGCATCACTCATAAAGTTACCACTGTTACAAGCATCACTCATACAGGTATCACCATTACAGGCATCACTCATACAGGTATTACCGTTACAGGCATCACTCATACAGGTGTCACCATTACAGACATCACTCATACAGGTACCACTGTTACAGGCATCACTCATACAGGTATCACCATTACAGGCATCACTCATACAGGTACTGAGTATGAGTGAGTATCACTAATGCAGGTATCACTAGAACAGACAACAGTAGAGTATGTATCACCAGAACAACTATCATTAGTGCAGGCATCACTCGTGCAAGTATCACTACTTCAGGTATCACTAGTGCATTTATAACTAGTACAGGTATCACAAGTTCAGGTGTCAGTAGTGCAGTTATAACTAGTACAGGTATCACAAGTTCAGGTGTCAGTAGCTCATATCTCTCTAGTACAGGTGTCAGTGATGAAGGTGTCTCTAGTACAAGTGTCGGTGATGAAGGTGTCTCTATTAATGGTATCACTGGTACAGGTGTCACCGGTGCAGGTCTCACCAGTAGAGGTGTCACTGGTGAGCGTATTGCTAGTACAGGTGTCATTAGCGACAGTGTCACTGGAGCAGAAATCATCAGAACAGGTATCTGATACATCTTTCCTCTCAAGCAAAGTAAGCGGATGAGGGACGTAACATAAGTGATTTGACAGAGACTTCCATCAAGAAACGTTAGACACTCCTCTCCTATGCTCCTAATTTCTGATCAAAAACTGACTACTTAGGAATGAAAAAAATAAAATAAAATCATTGACAGAGTCACACTCAGGAAAGTGTGTTCAGTTTTTTAAAAATCTTGATTGCAGTTTTCGCTCTGGTGCATTTTTGGTGTGGTTTTGTACTTTTTGTGCCTCACCTGTTGAGTGTATAAAAGTGACGTTTCAGACCTGTGTCTGAGCAGGGAAATCACAGACTGTAATTACTGTGGCGTTGATGGCCACGGTGATTACAGGGCCCATCTGCTCTCATTACCCATAATAATAAACCTGCTTAATGCACAGCGGCCATTTTGGGAAATAATTGAAATCATAATAATTGCGGCACCAGCCGTCTTTGCTCTTGCTGCAAAGCATATAGAGGAGCCACCACCACTTCATTAGCCCGAAGGTTTGTTATTTGTTGCCGCGATGATTACCTCCGTAACCACGGAATATGCGCTAATTTACAATAAGCCATGTTTATGTTCTCCGGGTAACAGGGAGAAGCACTCCTGTGATTTTACAGTAATGAGTCGGTGGCGAGGCAAATTGGCTGGACTCCACTACATCTAAATGACTCCTCGCTGACAGGATTGTTAATGTCATGCAAGAGAATGGGCTATATATTATTAACCTTTATTCAACGGCAGAGGTCCGGCGGGAGACATTTTTCTCTCTTTCAAGGACACCCTGGGAGGGAAGCCAGACAGAACAGCTGCGGGGGGTTGAGCCCCAGGAGCAGGTTTTTGGGTTATCTCGCCCCAGGGCCCCGCCACTCCAGAGCCCATTCATTTCTCCAGGCCTTTATTCCCTCTTTCTCAAATCTTCTTCCCCGCCGCCCAACAGCGAACGCGTCACAAACTCTTCTGTCGCCCGTTAAACGAGGAACATGGCTGCCCTGCTTCTGTCGAAAGCACGACCAGCCCTGCACACAGATCTGCTCAGGTACCCGTATGTGTTTCTTAGTGTCCTGACGCATCTCTCAATAGCGGGAAAACTACTGAAATGCGTTTTGCTTTCCTGTCGTCGGCTGAGAGAAACATCCCTTTTACAAGAATATCATTTTTTTTTTCTACCCTTTGTTCATCTCAGGTAAGATCTTTGCAGTTTTTGACCAATGTATGCAATTACGCTACCATAGCGGAACCTTTAATATAAAAAGTAGCTAAGTGGTAAGTTTTGTTTTGTTGTTTTGTTTAAACATACACAAACGTACCATTGCTGAAAACTGTTCTATTACTAATGGCACATAACTATATTCACAAATATTAAATACTCTATAGCTATACTTTTAGTGGATTAATACTGGTCTGCATAATAAAAAATTGAGCATCACATGAAAACGTGTCTGTCGCCGGGCAACAAAGACGTGCTAAAGCCCCGCCCATGCAGCTGAGCAGATAATGAGCCCAACACAAGTGTTTGTGCCAACAATATTAACCGTAAGAGTGCTGAAATAAATGTTTTTAAAAATATAAATTTAATTATTTTGTGCTGTTGAAAACCGATCATGTGGCACCTTGTTTAAAAGAGCTCCCGCAGGGAAGCTTTTTTAAAGAAGTCGCCTCATGAGAGGTTTTCAACAGCTTTGAATTTGATATCTTACGTCATTGGGTAACAGTAGCTTCATTTAATGCTTTAAGGGTTCCTGAGAGGTCACCCAGCACACAGAATTACATGTTTCACAAAAATAATAAAATGGAGTCATACTGAGACCATCGGGTGTTAATCTGCAAAGCCGCTATTGTGTTTACATGCCCACTGAGAACCTTTTTGTTAATTAGACACCATTAATACTGCCCCTTCATTTTGAGAGCCACCAGTCAGTTAACCCTTTCAGCGACATGGGCAACTTTAGCTGTCCAATGATGTCAGATATCAAAATCAGACGCTGTTGAAAACCTACCATGTGGTAACTTGTTTAAAAGAGCTCCCAGGGAGATCTTTTAAATAAGTTGCCACATGATAGGTTTTCAACAGCTCAGGATAACTACATTTTTAATTCCTTGAAAATGTAGTCAGCGCTCAATGGGTTAATTACTCCTCCGGCGATGTGCTTTACGCGATGCCAGACCTGCAGTGCAGGAGGCGGGGCTGGAACAGGATGACCTGAGCAACAAACAGGAAGTGTTAGGTGAAGCTGCTACTACACGCCAGGTACAGCCGCACGCTGCAGCCCAGCTCCTGAACTGACAGCAGAATGGAAAATAGACTGCAGTTATGAAGTGCTTTTTTGGGAAACTTCGAATACACAATTACACACACACACACACACACACACACACAAACACAAGGTGAAATGCAGCCACTCAAAGCACTGAAAAGCACTTGTCAGGAGTGAGGGGGTTTGGCATGTCGAGGACATTTTGACGCCTTTTGCTCGGAGAGCTGAGGACCGAAGTCAAACTGCGAATGCCAGACAACCGCTGTCGACCCACAAACAACCGCCATCCTGCAGAGCCCATAACCCCATCGCCAAACACTAAGAGGACCTCTCCCACACCATTTCTCTGGCATCCAGTATGCGGCACAATGTCCGGCGGTCATATTGCTTTCGTAATATTAGATCTTTTGATGCTGCGTGAAGTACACGCCTTTCAGTACCTCTGCCAGCAAAGGTTATGCATTCGCCCATGTCTGTCTGTCAGTTTGTCTGTTTGTGTGTCTAGACAATATCTCTAAAATGTCTTCATTAATGTCTGTGATATTTTGCGGAAGCTGGGGCCATTAATCAAATTTTGGGATGGATTCATAATTAGAGAGTTTGTAACCTTGTTCGGTTCTTCGTGACAAACGCGTCGGCAGCGGTATGTGCTCTCTGAGTACTTTCTATTCCGGGAACGTGTCAATACTCACGTTTGCGGAGGGGCTGGCGGTTTCTCAGTGCTCGTGTGCTGGAGTAGAGAGGTGGGAGTTTGAGTCACTAAATTAACCCTTCAAGCACTAAATGCAGCTTTTGTTGCTCAGTGATTTAAGATATCAAAATCAAAGCTGTTGAAAACCTATCATTGGGCGACTTGTTAAGAAGAGCTCTCGTGCGGGAGCTCATTTTGACAAGTCGCCACATGATGGGTTTTCATTAGCGCAAGATAATTAAATTTATATTTTTTTTACATTTATTTGAGGGATTAAAGTGTTGATTGGCACGGGGGAGGGGACAGGCATGTGCTCCTCGGTTAAACTGCAGTCAGGCGGCTCCTCCGTTTCGTTTAGGGCTTTTTAATTTTGCCCGACAGCATTGTACTGTGAGACGGAAAGATTTGGGACTGAGATTCTAAAAAGGTTGAGGCGCCGGAAGTGAACGTCGCAGCCCGTTACACGCGTGTGGGCAGAGCTCCACCGGTTAACCCCTCGAGACACCAGGCCGTCCATTTAACACACTGTGTTTTAGGAGATGTAACCTTAAAACGCCATAAGTGCCATACGCATTTATTCGCATTGGGATTGTACAATATAACAGCTGACGATAAAGTGATCCCCTATACTGAATCTCTGAGCCCAGTTTAAGCTCAACCCCGCCCCTCCACCACCGTTCCTAGAAAGCAGAGAAGAAGAGGCCAGGTGCCCCAGCCGGTGCATTGGACGGACATCTCTGAAGCGGACCTGTGCGCTCTAGCGCTGACTTTTGTTCATATAAATTCTCCCTCCCTTGTTGTTTTCGGCCAGAACAGATTTCTTTTTCCTCCCTCAGAGCCCAGAATCTTATTTAAACATTTATTATAGTTTTATTACTTTTACAGCGGGCTAAAACTCGTTCCGTTCTGTCATCGTAAGGAGGTGTAATTTATAACACAGCGCTCTGTTTCGGTGTCCTTGTTCGCCCAAATTACTTTTTTTCGGGGCTTTGTATCCTTGTAAGCCGTTAATATTTAACAATGCTACAGCCATCGTTCATAAATTAATTAAGGTTTGCCTGAACATGGCCGCAATGCGATAGGGCCGCCTGACTCGCGCTTGTGTGGCAGTGATTTTAAATGAAGAGAAATGGCGCTGCTGGGAAATGTAGTTTCTGGGTTGTAACATGGCTCTCACTGTGATTTCAGGCGGTGCAGCTGCATTGTCAGTGATTATAAGTAACCGAATCTGACTGTTGAGTTAGCAGCTGCGGCGTTATATTGGTTTTGTGTGACCTGGGGCAGCGTTGGCTTAAACTGGTTAAACCTTAAACTGGTTAAGCCTTCATTGAGTTTCCCTCTGCAATATTCACCATCATTGTGTTACATCGCTGTTGTCAATGGGTAATGTGTTTTTGGCGGCAGCCTGGTAGGTCAGTGGTTTGAGCCCCTTTGTAATCGCAATAATGTCACCGGTTAGGTCTGTCGTCCTGTCGTCCTCCATTACGGTGGGGGCTGGGGGGGCGGTTCGCCCCATTAATCAGCCGCGAGTCACTCGAGATGAAAGCACCCACTCAATAACTGTAATGTAATGTGCAGATTCTGTAGACATTCCCTGCGGGACGTGTGCAGCTATTTGCATAGTTCTGCTATTTACATTACACAGCTGTTTACGTGTCATTTCAACTGCATTCAGATGCGGAGCGCTCTAGTTACTGAAGCAAATCAGGATAACGACCTCCTTAAATTACATTACATTTATGCGGCTGACGCTTGCATCCAAAGGGGCTTACAGTTGATCAGACGAAGGTGGGGCCACAGGTTTTTTATGTCTGAGCCTCAAGGACAGGTGCGATTGTGCAAATGAAAGGTAAACCTGATCTATGTGAGGTGCAGCATTTCATCAGATCACAGTGGGTACGTTAGGCAAACATCCTGCTCCAGGCTGGGTCATGGACAGTGTAAAAGTCCGTAAGTGTTCCCTGCTGGGTCATGTGTGCTGGCTTCACGTGGCACAGTCAGTGTGTGTGCTGCGTTTAATGTCGTAATGATGTCCCGCGTACGCTCCAGGACCCGTTTGTACACTGTGCTGTCTGTAACTCACTTATGGTGTCTCATATGTGCTGTCGCTCTGGATGGCATCATCGGCGCGATGGAAATAGTGCCTTGTGTTCTGTGGAGTATATTACTGCGCCACTGTTCTTCCAATAACGCAGTCCTGTAGTACACTGAGATGAAGGGCCAGTTTTACTGCCGCATATTCAGCCTCTTACTTCACTGAAGTAAAAGTAAATTCACTGAATGAGGATTGGCCCTAGAAAGCTAGGTTTAATCTGGGTCTGATTATTAATCCGGTTTATCTCTTAATCTGTGGAACCAGCCCAAAGTTTGCCTCTCATCACCAAACAAGCTGCGACAGCGTAGCCTAAACTTTAGAAGTTTGGGTCGACTTTGAGCACCTCAGTTAAAATAGGACAATTTAAATAAAATCGAACACAACTTTCTTCCATTTAATTATTTCTCGCGGCCTGCCCTGAAGGTAGGAGCTCGATTTCGGCGCGCGGCGCGATTAGCTCCTTTATTGACTTCATTAAGCGGCTGTCAGGAGGCAGCGTCAGACTGATTAAGCTCTCTGTGTTTGGAGGAGGTGAAACGCTGCTTCTCTACCCCAGTTTGAGTTCTCCCAGAGCCGCAGATTTCCTCTTCGGAGCCTTGGAATTTGAGAGAAATACTAATTGCTTAAAAAATCTTTTGGTCTGAGCAGTAAACAGAATAACCTAAGGACAGGTGTTGCATTCTCACAGCGAGCTCATCTCCCCGCCTCTCCTGTTCGGGAGTATAACATTAGAATATGTAAAATCCTTCCTGCAGTATGTACCCTTGGATTGTGCCATTTTACATTGTCTTGCTCAGTAAATTTCTGCTTGTTACATTATGCATGGCCTGCGAACGCTGTCCGCCCACAGACCCGCGCCGCAGTTTCGCAGCTGGAGGAGTGACCTTTACACGGAGATGGGGTGTCTCTCGCACTCCCAGCAGTGACTGGATCGGTTACATCTACAGAACTCTTATTTAGATTATACTGGTGCTCACGCCTCCCAGTATCACTCCCCGATGTGTGCCGTAATGCACCAGTGAGAGACATGGAACGGTTCTCGCGCAACACAGTGTGCGCCTGTGTGTGTGTGTGAGTATGTGTGTGTGTGTGCGCACCTGTGCCTGTGTGTATGTATACATGAGTGTGTGTGTCTGTGTGTGTGTGTGTGTGCGTGTGTTTGTGTGAGTATGCAAGTGTGTGTGCGCACCTCTGCCTGTGTGTATGTATACATGAGTGTGTGGGTGTGTGCGTGCGTGCGTGCATATGTGTGTGTGTGTGTGTGTGTGTGTGTGCGCACCTCTGCCTGTGTGTATGTATACATGAGTGTGTGGGTGTGTGCGTGCGTGCGTGCATATGTGTGTGTGTGTGTGTGTGTGCGCACCTGTGCCTGTGTGTATGTATACATGAGTGTGTGTGTGTGTGTGTTCGTGCGTGCATATGTGTGTGTGTGTGTGTGTGTGTGTGCACGTGCCAGTGCATGTACTTGCATGTATATGTGCACTTGTAAGCGTGTACATTTACATGTGTGAGTGCACATGTGCATACATGTACTGCCGCGTACATTCGCCAAAAAAACTGGTTGAGAGCTCAGTTCTCAGGGCCGTCCATAATATACTGTAAGTGTTTGGACAGTGTCCCGATTATTCTGATTAACTGAAGTGAAAGCTTAAATTTGAGATTTACGTGTGAACTGTGAGCTTCAGTGATTGAACGGCTTTACATTTATATTAGCTGTTTGTCTTCTGAGGAATCAGAGAGCATTTTTCATGTAGTAATTGTCCAAATACACGCCTAAACCTGAAGGCCGTAAGGGTGCCAGTGCAGTGTGTTCTGTTGATGAGAGAAAAGTGTGACGTACAGACACACACACACACACACACACACACACGTGAGAGGCAGTGAATCCTCAAAACCTGTGTGGAGTCTGTGGGTCGACGAGCTCAGTGCCACACGCGTCCCACACCGCCCCTCATCTCCAGGGTTCCGCCGTCACACCTGAGACGTGCAGGTGTATCAGTGCTGCGGACGCTCGGCCTATCGCCTGTGCGTAACGGCGGAGGAGCATCTCGCTGGATCTGACTGAAGCAGAGGGAACTCGATTCGGACAAACGCTGGCGATCACTGATAAGCGGGGCAGCACGGTGGCAGACACACACACATCAGGCAAACTGGAGACTTAAAATTCCCTTCAGTGTGTGTGTGAGTGTGTGAAAGAATGGTGTGCCCACCTGTGACAGACTGGACAACTGTCGATGATACGTTCCTGCCTCTGCCCCATTGCATGCTGGGATAGGTTCCAGCTCCCCCCTTGGCTCCGAACCGGAGTTTGCAGGTGAGGTCAGAGATAAATGAGACCCCCTTGGATTTTCCAGGACTGCGGACGGCAGAAGCGCACTTGTGTAAACAACCTGTCATTTTTACATCCTTTGCACCGTCAGCACACATTACCGTCAGCTCGCTCTGAACGAGGCGCCGGCCCGTTTTTCCGTTCGCCCTCGACATTTGAAAAGCGATAATGCAGGGAGCGGCGGGTCTGTAATTTGTCTGCTGGGACAGCTCTTGTCTGGTGGAACCCGGGTTTCGCGGAGAGGAGAAAAGGTCTAATTTATAACAGGCCAGCTGTTCTGACATCATTTGGAGTTAAGGGAGGTGCCGACGGTGGTTGGATAATGGCAGTGGCTAATTTGGGTGCTCCGTAATTGCACTGCGTGGGATTAGTTTGATGGCCGAATCGTCTGGGTTATTCTGTCTAAACTCCGGGCTCAAATCACGCAGCTCAGGGGCGGTGCTGACAGGTCAGTTATACATATGGGCGTAAAGTACGACGTGTATAAAGCACTTCGAATAAAAGAAAAAGCGAGTCCATACTGTGAAATACTATGAATTTTAATGTCCTGGCAATGAATGCCATTTTGTTCCCAGACGAGAAACAAAACGAATTTCATTCCTGACACACAGTTCCTGGTTGCTACATCGCTATGGCTAGCTCCGGGATCGGAGGTTCAGCTACCAGTTTCAATCAAAATCAGCGGTAATTTTAACATGAAAAATATTACATTTTTCTTTCCAATAAGACAGTGTACACACAGTATGTGTTTCGGTGACCTAAAGTCACTCTGTGTGTGATTTGAGTTATTTGGAAAGAAATATTTTGTGGAAAAATCAGGAACGAGTCACACACCCTCACGAGCGCCATAAATGACTGGGATTCAGGGAGCATGCGCTCTGGTTTTGCTTTTTACGAGACAACGGCGCCTGTAAACTTTCCCTCAGGGTTTATGACACTTTCACGAAACCTGAGCCAAGTTGATCGGTGATGTCACAGTGACTTGTTTCTCATTTCTTTAAAATCTGTGTTTCAGGCTCGATGCGAAATGTGCTTGGCGCCGATAAAAGTGTGCGCACGCCTCGATAACTCTGAGGAAGTCCTTCGACTTTATCGCCATCGCTGGATACCAGATTAATAATGGCATATTTCCACATGGCTGCGATGGCTTTGTGCTGGGAAGAGTAATTATAGAGATTGTGCCGTATCTCTCAAACCCTTTCACACCTCAATGGGCCCACAGGTGCACCACAGTCATTACCATACCCCGCACCCTCCTGCCATAACCGTGAGACGGACGCAATCTTACAGTCCGATAGTGTAGCTTACTGTAGAGTCGACATGCTCCGCGTCAGCATTCATCTCCTGGGTCGGGGAGATATGACGGTTTATTGACAGGAGCAGGTCTGCAGAATCGTGTTCTTTATTTATTTTTTATTGTACATCAAGGACATGATCTATAATGCTTCAAACTGCCCCGCGAGGGTAATACAGCCTGTATCCGTTAATGCTGGGTTAGTTTGCGTCGAGGCAGAGTGCTTTTACAGGAGAGGTTGCCGTTGGGTAAATTGATCTGCACCGTTGAAATGTCACAGACCTCGTTAGCGGCCTTTGTGTGGAACCGTGCGTAAGCAGGCTGCCTCTCGTCCACTCGGTCACGCAGAAAGTTCTGGATCGCGCTGATTATTTGTCTGACCACCCACGCGCTCCTTTTGTATTGAGCTGATTTAGCAATGCACACAAACATATGTCTTTACTCGTGGTTTCAGTGTCATCATGAGACTTGAAATCTTTGTTATAGCTCTCAAGTAGAAAATATTAGTTTGATCAATTTGCTGAGCGCTTGACAAGCGCTAGTCAATGTTTGACTAAAATGCTTCGTAAGATCAACTGCTTTTTTTATTTATCAGAGGCTGTTTTTACGCTGGACGTAAACGTACTCCAATTAGCTTTTCTCACGGACTTCCACACCCGTAAGCGCACTGAACGATCATATTCTCCTATTATGGAATGGAGGCGGGAAAATGCCAGGCTTCTGGGTGTAGCCCTAATGCTAACCCCACCCTAAACTCTAACCCTGGCACTATTGCGCATGCCTACTGGCATAAATGTAGCTAAGTCATTATTATTTTGCCGCGTGATGTCACAGTATTTGGTGCAATGTCACGTCTTCTGCTTGTTTTCCCGTCAAAATGATCTAGGCAATGTTACTGGAACGATTTCACAGAGTTGTAATATTACCATACCTTGGTGAAAACATTGTGAGAACTTTTTTTTCTCTTTGTAAAACCTGGATATGAGGCGCTTATGGTCAGGGTAGCTGTATCGGGCAGGTTAACAGGGTGATTTTAGTCTAGAGTTTACCCAGGCTGGCACATCTAGATAGAGTGAGCATTACTGCAGAATGACTCCGGAAGTATCTAGTCTCTGTGCCATGTCTAAACGTGTTAGCCGTTTGCCTCTATACTCCAGTCCACTGGATCTGAAAACAGGGTGTGTGCTGTAACAGGGGAGCCTTTGATTTATGTGTATTTACAGCCATATGGTGGGAAGCACGTTGACATTAAAATTACAGCTCTTTTAATGCAGTGTCACTCTCGGCGAAATTACACTGCGCAAGTCCAAAGCTTACTGCTTAGCCTTGTGTGTGTGTGTGTGTGTGTGTGCGTGTGTGTGTGCATGTGCGTGTGTGTGTGCGTGTGCGTGTGTGTGTGTGTGCGTGTGTGTGTGCGTGTGATTTAATGACCTGTCCAACTCTAAGGGTGAGTTTCTCTGCCCATCTCCGTGGGTAGGGCCTGTAATCTCCCATTGCCTGCAGGTTAGAGCTTACAGCTCAGGCTCACCGTCTCAGCGGAGAGATGCGCCTTCTTGGAGATGGACGCAGATTTCATGCTGCACTCACGAAGACCACTGTAATGCCTGACCTGGGATTTCATAACAGAGGGTTATGAGATTTAGTCTCTGGACTCAAACTCGGTGAGGGATGTGAACCACAGCTCCAGTGCTCTAAGCTGAGCTGTGTTCGTATACCTGAATATTTCCTCAGCACAAACCTCATTTTCCCATAAAAAATTAATCTGATCATTCATTTGCAGAATAACTTTGCACTAAGAATGTGTGGGGCAGGGAGGAACTTCTTATAGATTGTTAGGAAAGTTTAGACGCATCGGCTCGGGTAAAATGTCCTACCGTGAACTGTTGAGGCTGCCCCAGGAACTCCCTGAATTATATTGGTGTGAATCCAAACCTGTATTACTGACCTCATTATCTCCAGGCCACCGGGGATGGGGAATTATTTCGGCGTTACACCATGCAGTCCTGGAATGTGGCGGACAGATCGGTGATCTCCCCCTGAATTCCTCGCGGATAGGTTTAATTTTCTCTCCGATTGCCTCACCCACTATCTGTGATTGCATCCTCAGAAGCCCGCGATACGGGCCGGGGTGTTTAATTCCAAATTCTGAATTGCCTGCATTATCTTGTAATGACCCTCTGGTGCGTCACGTTACAGATTGCAGCCTTTACGGCGCTACGCAGTTCTGACGCCAAAAAAGACAGCAATGCGGGGGGACGAGCACGAAACAAGCTGGCAAATCGATTTTTCTTCAATATTTTGTTTGAAATGGTCGGTTAAAGCTCGTCGCCACGTTTACAGTTTAGCGCAAGGTCGCCGTGCTCGTTCATAAAATAAATGCGCCATCTGCTGTGATTAAACTCAACTTGCGCAGGCAGAGGTTTACGGCGGAAGATGACCCTCGCAGCACTCCTCGGGCGCGCGGGAGCGTGACAGTCTCTCGGAGCATTTCCTGCTGTGGAACCCGCCATTAGAAAATGCCGCTACCTTTTAAATGCGCGATACCTGCATTGTATAATCAACAGTCAGAGCAGCTGCGCGCAGGCGACAGCCAGGGAAATGGTGCCTCCGTACTATCGCTGGCCAACAAACTCAGCTTTAATTCAGCGTTAACAGAAAAGCGCACAATATTATAATTACGATTCAGCTGCCGCTTAAGCTGTGCATACATTCACCATCTTTCAAACAGACTTTGCCGAACGAGTGGAGTATTCGGCTGTCTTTGATTTCTTTCACTTTATTGAAAATGAAAGCTTGTCTTTGGTTCTCTGAAAATTTCTATAACTGTTTCAGGTTTTCCTCTCCAGTGCTTTTTGTGCAGTGGGTGAAAAACATGTTTTCCTTGCCAGTGTAATGTGTTCCAGTGTATAGCAGGTGAACAGAAAAGAGCCTTTATTTCATATTTTTACTAAGTCCCTAACTGCACTGCATAGATACCACAATCCTTTTTTTCTGAGGAGCGCGTGGTAAGTTAAGTTTATCAGCCTCGGGTCGAAAAACCATTTCCTGGGATTTTATTCCATGCCTGGCTGTAGAAAAACAGCTCAAACATTGCTGAAATCGTTCTATAAGGCTACACCGGAGCCAAGCAGATTTCATTGCCTTTCCGACAAATGGTGCAACGGCGGAGGGGTGGGGTGGGGTGGGGGATTTTTTATTTACCTGAGGCCGAAAAATCGTAAATTTCTGTATGAGCTCAAAGTCATGGTTTTTTTTTTTATGTTTCTCGTCCTGGAGCTTGTCATGGTCGTCACACCAGTGTAATCAGGATTTTGCGCGGTCTCCGGGTGCAAAGCGAATTTTCCACACGGGAACACTGAATGGTATGAATTTCCTGAAGAATTTGAATGTACTTCCTCAGAGCTAAGATGTGGTTTCGGCGGTCAAGTTCTTCCCAACGTGATCGCCCCAGATGCGACTCAGAATCCCAAACCCCAAAAGCGCTCAAACCCGTGACTCTACAGCTGCCTGTCTGGCTAAACACAAACAGGCCCCCCTGCAAAGTGAGCCAGTTGACTATAGTCTGACTTCCACTGCTCAAAGTTACATTCATTTTTCCCTAACATTTATATCTCTGCAACGCTAAAGTGGCGCCTGGCAGAGCACATACCTCCACCACGCCATGTGTCAGTACTGTTGGTTCTTCCGTAAATAGAATCCAAAATTTTTTTTCTGGATCACTTCTAAAATTGAATCAACTCATCCTTGGACTACCTCCTACCATCCCACCCAATTTTGTGCCAATCTGTTCAGAACTTTTTGAGTTATCCTGTTAACAGACTGACAAACAAACGGGTGAGAACATGACCTCCTTCCTTGACGGAGGTAACTAATGAGGAAAACTTTCTGACTGCCTGTCCATCTGTCCGTCTGTCTGTCTGTCTGAATCCTTTTTTTTTTTCTCAGTGATTTGGCCAGTCTATCTGTTATAGGTAAGGACAAAAAGGGTAACTGACAAAAGTGGATTTTACCTACTTTGTATGAAGCTACATAGCCAACTGGTTAGGGAGCTTAAAAAGGCTATAGTTCACTTTGAATGACCGAAGTATTCTCAGAAGTAATAACACTGACAAAATAAGGCAACAGTTTGCATGCACTGTCATACTCGCTAGCACGCTAGTTGGCTACCTAGCTAAAGTGATATTGAACTGTATAAAATGATAATAACCGGTTACAGCCCTTTTGGGTTTGACAAGTGCTTATGGTGTCCTTTTCACAGGCTGCACTTTTTTTTCTGAACCGTTAACACATCGCAATTTATAGCACCAAGAGGGAAAAAACGTCCCCCAAAAAGAAAACACTTCAATTGTTCACATTGCTGCTGATATACAATGCGAATAAAGCTGAGCTACAGATTTTCATCATTGAAGAGATGATAATGATTCCCAGTGACAGTTACTGTGAATGCCCTCCTGAAATGAGGAAAGTTGGGATGTTAAATACATTGGCATGCAATAACATTATAGATTTCGATGTCACTTCATAACAAGACAGACAAATAGCTTGCTAGAGAGTATTCCATTGTAAGTGAACTGAAGCCATTTTAACTCGCTAGCCTATTGGCAATGTAGGTAAATACATTGGCTCGCTAGCTATAACATTATACAGTTCGATATCACTTTAGTTTGCTAGCTAGATAGCCGACCAGCTCGCTAGCAAGTAAGACAGTAGGCAAACTGTAGCCTTATTTTGTCGGCGTAATCAAGAGGCAAATTGACGCGATTATGGGACGAAAGTGAAGTGGGGGGGACCAGAATTCCAGAGTAACGATGCATTATTGGTACAGAAAAAGATATCGCTGCCCGTACATGTAAGGAAACAGCCATATGTATGGCTGTTGCCAAATCTTGGCTTATACTAGGGCGACATTTTTAGCTAATGTGCTGTTGACTACTCGCTCGAGCTGTGTTCGTGCTTAAGTCATGTACGACCCACAGAAAAGCAATGCTAAGCTGACAGTGCCATTTACTGGCGAACAGGTTAAATTAAAACCTTAAATCTAAATCTTAAATTATATATATAATTATATATTTATATATCACCTTTTCTACGCCAATTTACACGTATTTGTGCGTTAATGTGTGAAAACGAGACGGTTTAAAATGGCAACATCTTTTTTCCCGGTTTTTGACACTAAATGTGCAAAAACTCTGCTGTATAAAACAACACACCCAATTTTTCAAACGGCGCCCCATAATGCTGTTGAGGGTAACTGTAATGTATTCTCTGTTGTTGAGGTTAACTGTAATGTATTCTCTGCTGTTGAGGGTAATGTAATGTATTCTCAATGTAATGTATTCTCCGCTGTTGAGAGTAATGTAATGTATTCTCTGCTGTTGAGGGTAACTGTAATGTATTCTCTGCTGTTGAGGGTAATGTAATGTATTCTCTGCTGTTGAGGGTAATGTAATGTATTCTCTGCTGTTGAGGGTAACTGTAATGTATTCTCTGTTGTTGAGGGTAACCGCAATGTATTCTCTGCTGTTGAGGGTAACTGTAATGTATTCTCTGTTGTTGAGGGTAACTGTAATGTATTCTCTGTTGTTGAGGGTAACTGTAATGTATTCTCTGCTGTAGAGGGTAACTGTAATTTATTCTCTGCTGTTGAGGGTAACTGTAATGTATTCTCTGTTGTTGAGGGTAACTGTAATGTATTCTCTGCTGTTGAGGGTAACTGTAATGTATTCTCTGCTGTTGAGAGTAACTGTAATGTATTCTCTGTTGTTGAGGGTAACTGTAATGTATTCTCTGCTGTTGAGGGTAACTGTAATGTATTCTCTGTTGTTGAGGGTAAATGTAATGTATTCTCTGCTGTTGAGGGTAACTGTAATGTATTCTCTGCTGTTGAGGGTAATGTAATGTATTCTCTGCTGTTGAAGGTAACGGTGATGTATTCTCTGCTGTTGAGGGTAACTGTAATGTATTCTCCGCTGTTGAGAGTAACTGTAATGTATTCTCCGCTGTTGAGGGTAACTGTAATATATTCTCTGCTGTTGAGGGTAACTGTGATGTATTCTCTGCTGTTGAGGGTAATGTAATGTATTCTCTGTTGTTGAGGGTAATGTAATGTATTCTCTGCTGTTGAGGGTAATGTAATGTATTCTCTGCTGTTGAGGGTAACTGTAATGTATTCTCTGCTGTTGAGGGTAACTGTAATGTATTCTCTGCTGTTGAGGGTAACTGTAATGTATTCTCTGCTGTTGAGGGTAACTGTAATGTATTCTCTGCTGTTGAGAGTAACTGTAATGTATTCTCCGCTGTTGAGGGTAACTGTAATATATTCTCTGCTGTTGAGGGTAACTGTGATGTATTCTCTGCTGTTGAGGGTAACTGTGATGTATTCTCCGCTTTTGAGGGTAACTGTAATGTATTCTCTGCTGTTGAGGGTAACTGTGATGTATTCTCCGCTGTTGAGGGTAACTGTAATGGGTAGCTCATCTCATCCACCAGCTAAATTGGGGGTGCCTGCTGGATTTCATTTTCTCTCTGCACCGCTGATGCAGTTAAGCCATTGATTGGCTGGAGACTCTGTGCACCTGGTTTCCGAGGCGTAAATTGGCCGCTGATTGAAACGACAGAATCTCGAGACCCCCCAATGTCTCAGCTGCCATCAAGAATGCCCCCCCCAATGTCTCAGTCGCCATCACAAATGCATGCAAGTACTGCAGCTTGCTGGCGGCATGATCGTGTTGTTTTTAAAACATCTTATTAGCCAACGGAGTAGGGGTTTAAATTTGCACACAGTATCCATGGAAACAAGGACAATGCATCCCATTATGATGTCATGCTGACTAAACACCATACAACGTGAACCATGAAGGGTCCGTGAGGAACCGTCCAGCCCCTGGCAAAGATTTGGGCATCTATGCACAGTGTTACCGTAACCCCACAGTTTATCCTGGGCCTGGCCTGGGTTTGATCCAGCAGGACCAGTTGATTTAACAAGCACAGCGTGCTGCCTGGCGGTCCATCCTTCTGCCTCCTTATGTACAGCAACTTTAGTAAAATTTTCAGGGCTGTTTAATTTCTTTGTGAACATTGGTGGTTTTTATTTCGGCCCTGAAGTGCTGTCGGTCTTATACTGCGGTGCACAGAATTCAATCCAAACTTAAACAGCAGATTAGTTGGTTCTGTAGACACTGACCTGGGCGCTACATGGGCTGTGTCATCTGTGAGAAAGCCGCTGTGTGCTCTCCCCAATCCCAGGCTGTACCAGCAACAGAAGAACAGCTTATCCCTGATAATAACAAAACACCAGCAATGTTAGCGCTTTTCTGATTTTAGTTTTATTCTGTTTCCTGTCTAGTAAAGTAACATAATGCCTTGTGACGGGGCTCTCCAAACATTCTCCAATGCTCCTGTCTTAGCTTTTGTTCTGTCAGTTAAGACATTGTCAAGTTTCCTTTAAGTGTTTGTCTTACAGTAGCACAATGTAGCTTTTTGGCTGGGTACCTGATTGCTTGCTTTTGAGTGTGAGAGGTTTGTGTGTCATTCGGTGCTTATTGATAAGCAGTGTAAGTGCATCTGGTCAGAATTCGAGGACAGCGAGATGTCGAACTCCAGTCCTCGTGATCTGCTGCGTTTGCGTTCCTCTGTTTCCCACAGTCCGCAGCCTGTGAAGGCCTTGGAAATGAGGTGAGGGGCCTCTTCGGCCAATCAATGACTTGAATTTAATTACGAATGTTGGAACGCACCTAATCCAGCAGACTCCGGCCCTCCAGGACTGGAGTGTGGTCTGACTGCGCTATAGCACAGGCACATACATTCAACAGAAAACTGTATGGGAGCTCAATTTACGCAACTGTCCATAAATCTTAGGCCAGGGACCCGACTGTTCTCGCTAACTAAAATGAAAGCATGAATTTGAGGTGTAAGTCCAGACTGTGAGCTTCAGTAATTTTACTGGGTTTACATTTGTATTGGCTGTTTCTCTACGGAGGAATTGGAGCTCATTTTTTACCTAGCGAATGTCCAAATACTTATGAACCACATTTATGCGTCTCATCCCGGTCAGTGAGGACAGCTGGGTGCTAATGTAGCGTTAAGGACACCCTGACACCCTTGTGTCTCCCCCGTGGGTGGGAGCTCGTTTGGACAAAGGGTCCACATCGATCGGAGACCGAGGAATTTGCCGGGACGCAGCCGGAATGATATCGACATCCATTAGAGCAGGTGACGCTGACACATGTTAATGCTGACCCTGGCATTTGCCGAGGAAGGATGCGAGGCATCGATACTGATGAACCTGCTGCAGCAGAGATTGATACTCCGAGCTCCAATCGCAGGGTTTAACCTTTGAGTGAGGTGGCGTTTCCTGAATTTTCTCTCCTGTAAGAAATCTAAGTCTGGGCTTTAGATCTGTATGGCCTGTATTCACCAGCGGTGACAGCTGCCTCAGCCTTACAGTGGACAGTACAGTTCAGAAGATTCTGGTCACGCATTTATGACCTCGCAGTTTAAAAGGATTTTAGCCAATCAGCTGCCGAATTGTTGGAGATTGTGGACCGGCACCTGCATAATATTTGTCTATCCTCTAACACTGGGCTGCCAAACCCTGATCCTGGAGTTTAACATCCTGAGGCTTCTCTCTGCTCCCCTAACAGAACACATCTCATTCAACATCTGGCAACCTCCTGGGCCTGCTCATTAGAAGAATCAGGCCCACAGAATTTAGGCTTGAGATAAAAACCTGACAGGATGGAATATCTCCAGGAACAAGCTTTGGCAGCTTCGCCTTAGAAAACAGACTTTTAGAATTTCAGTTCCAGCCATTTAAGAAGTAATTTAGGACATTTTTGCAAGTTTTGATGGTAGTCGGCTGAGCCAGGTCATCCGTTTTGGGCTTGTGTATTCTGTGTGAGTTTATTGGCCATAACAGTCTGACGTTACCCAAGTTGCTCACAGCCCCCAGTGGTTGCCGGAAGTATTGCATCTTATTCAGCCAGTGGTGCCTTGAAGCTGATTGGCCCATTGCAGTCAGTAGGCAAACTCTGGAGCCTTCGGAAATTGGCATCTCGCACTATTAGCAGCTCCCAATGGGATTTATGAAGCTGTTAGATATGAGCTGTGTCCAGTTCTAACATCTACAAAAGTACATTACACGCTCATCGATGAGCCAAAGCATTAAAACCACTCACAGTCAAAGCAAATAACACTGGGCATCTCATGCACAGGTTAGAGTCCTCTGGCAGATTTTAACATTGGGACATGTTTGAGTTTTGGAACAGCAATGATTTTAAGAGCAAATGTGATTGAGTTTAAGGGCAATTGGATTTTGAAAGTGGGTGTTTTAGGGTTTTAAAGTGGTGTGATTTTAAAAGCGGGCGTGTTTCAGTATAAGAGCAGTGGTGATTTTTGAGGGAGGCGTGTTTGTTGTTAACGGTACTGAAGATTTTAAAAGAGGGGGTGTTTAAGTTAAAAAGCTGTGGTGATTTAACAGTGAGGCAAGCATGAGTTTTAGAGAGATTTTATTGAAAGTGGCGCTAATTAAATCAGGCTGATGACCTTTATTAAACCTGGAGGCCCAGTGGGGCCGAGCCTTTGCCAAACGCGGAGAGAAACGGCGGCCCTCGCCCAGAGAGATACAGACCGTTTGGCACAAAAGCCACAGTGGTTTTTTCCAGTCCATTTGCCGTTATGGTGCTTCGGGCTGGGTTTGGGCAGGGAGACACTGCGCTTGAGAGAATTCGAACAGAGGAGAGATCGGTGACAGAACCGCCCTCTTAACTAACGATTGGTCTTCCCCTGTTTTCAGAGATATATGTAAATGAACATCGCTAACTCTGAACGCCACTCACCACTATCAGCTCTGGCCAGTTCTGCTCGTTACGGTTAGATGAGAAATAAAACGCATCATTTCAACTCAAAATTACAATTCAATCAGTGTTATTCAGCTCCTGACACTTGCTGCTTCTGTTTTCTTTCTTTAAAGAAACAAGAGGTGCAGCTCAGATAGCCTGCATTGCAGGATATGCTAAATGCAAAAGTTAACAGGGTTTTTTTTTTTTTTGAGAAGTGTTTGAAACTTTTTTTCTAAATTGAATTTACTATTTAATCACCACAACATAGCATTGAGAAGGAAGCTGTGTGTTTAACTGCTAATGGATATTTTTCTAATCACTGGAAAACTTTTTAATCAAGGAAAATGATTGAAATCAGGTCAAGACTACTTATTATAAAAAGACACTTTTTATTGCCTCCTATAATTTCTGCCAGCCAGCCATCACTGGGAAACTCGCAGCACTAATTTAGCATCACGGCTTGAGTGTCTGGGTTTGCAGGCTTCTGAGGGGACTTAACGATCTCACTGCGCTCTTCTTTAGGGGAAAGAAACTGCTAACACTGTCTTTTATGAGGTATTCTGGTCTGCACAAGGACTGGGGTGAGTTCTCGGTCTCAGCTGTGCGGAGGGAGACATGGATGGCCCTTAAATTCCGCTGTCGGTATAAATTTCTCCAGGAGAAGTGGGTATATGATGAGAGCAGCAGGTCAGGCAGTATTTGGGCTCAGTTCTATGCGGTGTTCTCTTGTACACCCTTGTTATGCTGGTTTCTGTGCGTCTCTTTGGTGCCAAAGTGTCCCTTCTGTTGCGCTGCTGACGCAGAGAAAAAAAAAAAAAGCCAGCAGCCATCTTGTGTCTGAAGGGCTGCTCAATCTGTCGGCTTCAGCACCAGTCCGCTTTGATCCGCTTCGGTTTGGTCTATTCCAGTTTATCTCCCAGAACTGGGTCAGTATTTTTCTCACTCTGGAAGCAAAGATCCAGAGGTGGAGCTAATTCTGTTCTGGCTCCACCCACAGCCTCATTCCAATTGTTAAAGGGGTGGAGTCAGGTAAGAATGAAGTTCTATAACTGAAGCCTCAAGCAACCAATCAAAGCAGTGGGCGGAGTTAGATCTGACCTAGCCCAAAAGTGCTGATTCGTCCAACAATTCCATGCCAGCTCATAGTTTTAAAGCTGCAGGAGGCAACTTTAATAAAAATATCCTTATTCAGATTTGCTGGAAATGTCACTCTACACTGACGGAAGTACATGAGACAGGTCATTTGTAAAAATATTCAGGTACATTTGGCTCCTCTCAGCGCTTATGGCATTTGCAAGAATCCACTGTGCCCGAGCAAAATGAACCTATCAGGGCCAGGAGGAGACCCTAATGCAGTGTCAGTGCCTTCTCCTGCAAACGCTGTTCAGCCTCTCTTCTCCCAGCATGCTCTCTTCCTCGGTCTAGACCTATACTGCCAATGCCCAGTTCCTGTAGGAGGTTAAAGAGGCAGTTGGTAACTTTTTTGTTTGTGGTAAAAGTGTCATGAAACCCTTTCAGTGATCAGTGACTGGAGTAGTCTGGGAGTAATTTTGGATCTCTGTTTGGCAGACTTGGGCCGCGAAATTCCAGAGATTTGAAATCTCTCTGTTTACACTTCCTGATCCTCCATTCTGAACAACTGCATGACCGGTATCCTCACAGAGAAAAAAGCAAAGACACTTTGCAGAGATGCTGTCCACCAAGCGGGCAGTGGAGTTTGGTTTTAATGATTACGGCCTGAAAAAACCAGGCGTATGTTTTTGGAAGATCTCGAGGCATTGTTTTGGTAAGTAGCTTGTTAGCATACTTATTAATTAGCACTGTAGCACTGGTCTGCACCCACATTTACAGTGACTCGGCTACAGTCGTAATACAGTAAAAGAAATAAGTCAGTAGCAGAATGGTCAGGGCCGTGTAATAGTTAGAAACTGCTGCTCTAATAACTGGTGCCTACATGTGTTTGATAGCTGAGCGAAGCATCGTAGCTGTGCGAGGTCTAGCTCGGTAGGGCGATGATAACCATAGTTGACATGAGGGCAGGTAGCTAGCAGCTGAGAAGGGAACTTTACTGTAGCTAGAGTGCAGGGATGCAAACAAGCTTATCTTCTAGGTGCAGGGCTCTCAAGTTTTGAATGCAGGCTAGAGTGACATTTTCTTCGGCGGGGGGGGGGGGGGGGGGGCATGATACTCCCATTTTCAAAGGTGCATTGTATCGATGTACATGTACTAAGTTGCAGTATTTAAGTTGTATACTTTCACTTCGTTGCTTTGACACTGGCAACTTAGTTACTCGTTTCAAATTAAAATATCAATTTAATTCATCATTTTACGGATTATCTGGATTTGGCGCGTTCGAGAAGAACAACGGTGTATCTCTGTACAGATGTGTCCGCCAGTGGACGTGGAGTAGCATATATATGCACGCAGTTACAATATTCGATCACAAGATGGCAGACCAAGATCAGTTACTGAACTGCCATTGAACTCAAATAAGAAGTGAGTCTTCATTCCCCCAATATCTGTGCTTTTTTAATTTCAGTGGGATTCCCCAGTATAATATAGGCGAAATTAAATCATTCTTTTGTGTATTTGAATCATTTTGTCAGTCACAAACAAGAGATGTTGCGGTACCACCTTAGACACCGGATCGGAGCAGGGTTTGTTTTCAGCCAAAATACACGGAGGGCAGAGAGATCCCCACTCTCCCCGTAACCAAGTTAGAAGTCAATTCATCTAACCATAGCCGTCCAAAGCTGTTAAATTGAGGTAAAAATTATCCATAAAGCAAATATCCTTCATAGTTCCTCGACTTTAATAAGCAGTTATTGAAAAAAAGTGACAAAGTGGTTACCTGATTTTGAGCTTCCACTTCCAGCTCTTCTCTGTCGCGTGCACACAATAGCATTTCGCGCGTGTGTTGAAGACGTGATTACGGCGCTGCTATTTCACCTGTCAAGAAGAAATACTATTTTCTGATTGGCTGATAGGTTGCTAATTCTAGCAGAGCCGCCTGCCTTCGCCTCGTCCATACATAGATTACTAATCTCTTTAATATACAGTCTCTGTGACTAAAATGCAAGTTTTATCTCTTCTCAGCGTGAGAAATGTCATATGTGGCGTGAGAGCGTGTGAACTTATTGAAACGCCTGAGACTTGAGAGCCCTGATATTATCTGTCTGATTGCCATCTTCAGTTGTTGGAACTGGGGTGTAGTTATCCCCAGAGCCAAGGCTCTCATTTTGTGCACTTCAATAAAGTAAAAAAGTTAAACGTTATTTGTGGCTTGACATTTTTTTTAATGTGTGCAGCTACAGTTTCTAGGCTCAGTGGCTACAGCTAATATCTTTTAGATGAGTTCGTCAGCTTCGTTTACTTTCCATTTTTCAATTACCAAGCACAATTACAATGACTTTGAGATGGTCGGGCATGTGTTTTAGAGCTTGTAGGTGGTTATTGTTTACTTATTGATTGATATTTATTGCGAGTCTACAACGTGTAAGTATATACAGTACAAATACAATACCATACAAATACCCTGTGCCTCAACACAGGTCCAGACAAATACAGGAACATGTACATGCGAAAGCTGTAGCAGCCTTGTTCATTCATATATTGTGTTCCTATTATTGGAAAACAATATATATATATATATATATATATATATATATATATATATATATATATATATATATATATATATATATATATAATAGTAATAATAATAATAGAAAATAATACTAATAGAATATAATAATAAAAAAAAATAATAATAGAAAATAAACAAAAGTTAGCTCGAAAAGGAGTGGGAAGAAGACAACCTTATTAACTCCCACCCCCAATTCATTCTTTTAAATTTGTTATTTGTTTCTTTACATTGTGAAAAGTCATACTGAAGCTCATGTTCCTGCATACTGCCTGGTGAAGGAGCTGGGAGGGACAACAGGAGGGAGAAAAGGAGCTGGGAGGGAGAACAAGAAAGAGAAAAGGAGCTGGGAGGGAGAACAAGAGGGAGAAAGGGAGCTGGGAGGGAGAACAGGAAAGAGAAAAAGAGCTGGGAGGGAGAACAAGAGGGAGAAAAGGAGCTGGGAGGGAGAACAGGAAAGAGAAAAAGAGCTGGGAGGGACAACAGGAGGGAGAAAAGGAGCTGGGAGGGAGAACAGGAAAGAGAAAAGGAGCTGGGAGGGACAACAGGAGGGAGAAAAGGAGCTGGGAGGGACAACAGGAGGGAGAAAAGGAGCTGGGAGGGAGAACAGGAAAGAGAAAAGGAGCTGGGAGGGACAACAGGAGGGAGAAAAGGAGCTGGGAGGGACAACAGGAGGGAGAAAAGGAGCTGAGAGGGAGAACAGGAAAGAGAAAAGGAGCTGGGGGGACAACAGGAGGGAGAAAAGGAGCTGGGAGGAAGAACAGGAAAGAGAAAAAGAGCTGGGGGAGGGCAACAGGAGGGAGAAAAGGAGCTGGGAGGGACAACAGGAGGGAGAAAAGGAGCTGGGAGGGACAACAGGAGGGAGAAAAGGAGCTGGGAGGGAGAACAAGAGGGAGAAAAGGAGCTGAGTGAAAGAACAGGAAAGAGAAAAGGAGCTGGGAGGGACAACAGGAGGGAGAAAAGGAGCTGGGAGGGACAACAGGAGGGAGAAAAGGAGCTGGGAGGGAGAACAAGAGGGAGAAAAGGAGCTGAGTGAAAGAACAGGAAAGAGAAAAGGAGCTGGGAGGGACAACAGGAGGGAGAAAAGGAGCTGGGAGGGACAACAGGAGGGAGAAAAGGAGCTGGGAGGGACAACAGGAGGGAGAAAAGGAGCTGGGAGGGAGAACAAGAGGGAGAAAGGGAGCTGGGAGGGAGAACAGGAAAGAGAAAATGAGCTGGGAGGAGGACAGGAGGGGGAAAAGGAGCTGGGAGGGACAACAGGAAAGAGAAAAGGAGCTGGGAGGGAGAACAGGAGGGAGAAAAGGAGCTGGGAGGGAGAACAGGAAAGAGAAAAGGAGCTGGGAGGGAGAACAGGAAAGAGAAAAGGAGCTGGGAGGGACAACAGGAGGGAGAAAAGGAGCTGGGAGGGACAACAGGAGGGAGAAAAGGAGCTGGGAGGGAGAACAGGAAAGAGAAAAGGAGCTGGGAGGGACAACAGGAGGGAGAATAGGAGCTGGGAGGGACAACAAGAGGGAGAAAAGGAGCTGGGAGGGACAACAGGAGGGAGAAAAGGAGCTGGGAGGGACAACAGGAGGGAGAAAAGGAGCTGGGGGGACAACAGGAGGGAGAAAAGGAGCTGGAAGGGACAACAGGAGGGAGAAAAGGAGCTGGGAGGGACAACAGGAGGGAGAAAAGGAGCTGAGAGGGACAACAGGAGGGAGAAAAGGAGCTGAGAGGGACAACAGGAGGCAGAAAAGGAGGTGAGAGGGGCAACAGGAGGGAGAAAAGGAGCTGGGGGGACAACAGGAGGGAGAAAAGGAGCTGGGAGGGACAACAGGAGGGAGAAAAGGAGCTGGGAGGGACAACAGGAGGGAGAAAAGGAGCTGAGAGGGACAACAGGAGGGAGAAAAGGAGCTGAGAGGGAGAACAGGAGGGAGAAAAGGAGCTGAACGGGAGGCGGTGGTGTTTATCATCAAAATCTCTCTCTCTTGCTCCTTGCGGACTGTAGGTTGAATAACAGTGTCCTATCCCTGGCCTTGTGTTTGCATCTGTCTGAACAACAGCTGCAGCTACTGACTGCTGGTCTCTAACTGTCCTACACTCAGTACTGACTGTCCTGCAGGGGGGAAAGTACTGTAGTTCAGAGCTCTGCCAAAGAAAACCTTATCAATCAGTGAAATGTCAGCACGCACACCAAAGACACCTAGTTGTGTTCCTGGACCTCATCTTTGATACAGTTCCAGCTAGAGCTGAGGGCTAAAAAAAGAGAAAATGGCTGCTTGCAGACACACACTAAAAAAAATAAATCTGCGGAGTTGCCTCTCGCAGTACTAAAAGCTGTCAGCTGGAGATTCTGTGTATCATAAACATGTTGGGCTTCACCATTATTTACAGACTTTCATTTTATTCCCCTCCCTTTGCCAGCCCCAGGCAGAATCTCTCTCGTACTGTATACCAGCAATACCATCCGTCAACATACACATACCACATCCGTGTCTCAGACCGGCAATATCATCAGTCAAAATATATACCGCATCAGTGTGTCACACCAATTCGTCTACATACATACTGCATCTCTCTCATATACCAGCAATACGTCCTCTCAACATACCACATCTATGTCTCCTATATCAGCAACGCCCTCTGTCATTGCATGTAGAACATCCTCTCTCATATACCAGCGATACAATCCATCAACATACAGTACATACCGCATCTGTCTCTCAAATGCCAATACCCTCCATTATCACATATACCACATCTCTCTCTCTCTCTCTCTCTCTCTCTCTCTCTCTCATATACCTGCAATACAATCCATCAACATACAGTACATACCACATGTGTGTCTCTCCTATATCTGCTTACCTTCTGTGTACACAAATGCCCCATCTCTACCTCACATACTGGAATATACCAGCATCACACATACCTCCCCTGTGCTATACCAGCAATATCATATGTCAACGCACCGACCACAGTAGTACCTAATGTACCAGAAATACTCCCATCAACCAAAATACTACACCTGTACTATACCAGCAGTATCATCTGTCTTCATACATTCTATATGTATGTCTCATATACCAGCAATGCCGCCCGTCAACATGCAAACCACATCTCTACCCCTGTACCTGCAATTCCGCGTGTTAACTCACAAACCACATATTGTATGTACCTCATATATCAGTCACACCCTCTGTCAATACATATTTCACATTAGTATCTATACTCAGCAACAAAAGTTTCTGTGACACCATTTATGTGTATGTTATAAATGACACGCAAAGATCTCAATGCAATCAATATGTTTATTTAACAGGAGAAACACTGACTTTTCAGTGCCAACGTCACTCAAAACGAAAAATGTCATTTTCATGCGTCATGAAGCACTTGTCTGACGTCTAACCAATTGTGACCTTCACACTTCAATACCGGGTGTGACTTCCTCGTGCCATGATGCAAGCAACGCATCTCCAGCGCATGGACCGAATCAGATGTGCCAGAAATTGCTGTGGGATGTCATTCCAAATCTGACGTAGACGTTGTCTCAATTCCTGGAGTGTAGCTGGCGGGTTATCCAACCGCCGCAAACGTCGATCCATATCGTCCCAAAGATGCTCGATTGGGGACATGTCTGGGGATCTGGCTGGCCATGGCAGGACATTGACATGTTGTTGCATCAGATACTGCTGTACAATCCTTGCAACGTGTGGTCTGGCGTTATCATGTTGCAGCGTTATTCCGGGACCATGTTGCATCAAAAACGGTACCACCAATGGCCGTAGCACTTCATCGCGATATCTTTGACCTGTCAGATTTCCATCAATAACAAGCAAATCTGTTCTGTTTCTAGCCGCGATCCCTCCCCAAATCATGACACTACCACCTCCAAAACGATCAAATTCCTGAACACAGTTGTTGGCATAACGTTCTCCACGTCGACGGTATACACGTAAACGACCATCACATCGGTTAAGCATGAATCTTGATTCATCAGTGAAGAGTACAAGATCCCACTGACGTTGGATCCACCGTCGATGTTGTTGTGCCCACTGTAGACGCAGTCGTCGGTGTTGTACTGTGAGTATTGGACGTCTTGCTGGCCGACGTGGGACAATGCCAAAATGACGGAGACGGCGACGGATTGTCTGTGCAGACAGTCGCCTCAAACCAGGTATCGTTCTTGCAGTTACGGTTGCAGGTTGGAATCGATTTCGGAGATGGGTTGTTCGAATCCAGTTGTCCTGTCTGGGAGTGGTTACTCGTGGACGGCCGCTGCGAGGACGGTCTCTGACATGTCTTGTCTGCTGATGACGCTGCCATAAGTTCCAAATGGTGTTTCGGTGGACATTCAGGCGATGAGCAACTTCCCTCTGCGAGGTTCCGGATTCAATCATCCCAATGGCCCTCCACCGATCATTTTCAGACAGTCTTGGCATTTAGAGGGTAGAGTTCCTGATCCGAAATGGCTGTGTTTTCGATAAGTGATGCTTCCGTCGTTCATCAGGCACAATGTGAACATTCCAAAAATTCTCCTCTTTTATTGCCATCCACAAGCATGATTTACGCACATTTTCACGTGCAAAGTCATTTTCTCGCATTTTCATGATTTCCATTTCAATGTTGTGTTTACGTGTACTGTTTCAGTCTGATATCACCATGTTTGACAATTTCATAATTGCGTTATGAAAAATAATTAACAATATTGGTGTCACAGAAACTTTTGTTGCTGAGTATATATACTAACTATAACATCTGTCGACACACATACCGCTCTTGTGCCCTCTGTCAGCACATATACAACATCATTCCCTCATATACCAGCAATACGATCTGTCAACACACAGGCCTCACTTGTACATCACATACTAGTTACTCTGTCCATCAGCACACACTCCACACCTGTCCCTCATATTGTAGCAATGCACCATTAGAAATCCACAATCCAAGGTAAGAGCAGGTGATTTTAATTTTTTTATTCATTTGCGAATTACATATTTTAATGACCCAGATTTTAAGGAAATAACATTCTCATATCATGGGGGACCACTGGATTCGATTCATTACCCAAAATGAGAGAGGAAATATAATAACAATAAGAGCAGTCAGGATGTAGAAAATCCTGTTGCAAAAACATCTAAAACTAATGAAACTGAGGGCCCGGTGTACGGCAGAGCTGGATCCACTAATGAACTGGTAATAAACTGCGTGTGTTCATCTCTGGCTGATTGCGTCCAGCCTGCATGTAATCATCCCTCCTAATTCAGTAATAATGTGTTCCTTCACTCTGATGTTGGGGTCGGTGGGTGAGTTCACAATCTCAGTCAGAACGAGATACTCAAATTTAATTCCATTTTATCCTCTCTTCCATATTATTTCATGCGCCATATGGGCTCTCCGGGGTACAAGAGAAAATTATGCGCGACGTGCAGAATGTACACACTCCAGAAATAGTGCGCTTAATTTTTTTGGACCATCCTGATGATAAACTGCGAGTTCTGCCGAGTGCTAATGTTGGCACATCACCTTGAGCAGGAGGAGCAGACTTCGCACTGCCAGGTGAGCGCGCGGAATATTAATGTCTGCTCCTGTTCCAGCGCTGAGCGGCGCACCGCTGGCCTTCGCCCCGTCCGTCTGAGCCCCAGACAGCAGGTAACGTCTCGTTCTCTGGGGATTAGACACGGTGTTTCACATTAACGCAGCCGGGATCTGCGCTGTGTTCTCTTCAATCAAGAGAAACACGGCGATTAAGGGCCGCCTGGACCGAAGAGGTGACCCTGTCTGTTTTCAGGAGAAATCCACCTTCCGGCACATTCTATTAACAGAAGTGCCGGGGATAGTGGGACTGTGCCTCCTGCGAAATGTCACACCCAATATTTCATGCGTTCCGTGCGCCGTAATGCTGGTAAGGCGGCCTTTTTTAGGAGGGAAATTCCACAGGGGTTGGAGGGGGGTGGAGCTAATGCTTCTTGTGCTGGAGGGATTTTAAGTTTGAAATCTAAACTGCAGATGGTGTTGCCTCCAGTGTTTGTAGTGCTCAGGTGTTAGCATACATCTGTTGTGCTGCTGGATACATTTTTATCAATATATTTTTCTGACTGTCTTTTGAGTGAATTCGGGGTCACCTTTTAATAATGATAATGGTAATTTATCATATAATGTCCTTTTGTCAAAAAATTTGACAGTCTCTAAAAAAAATTTAACCATTTATTTCCAAATGGAAAACAAAAAGTAAAATGAACGACAAGCAAAGGATTAATGCCGTTTGCATTCATTGTAAAGAGATCGTTTGCGCGTTCTGTTTGTGGTGTCATCATTTGGCTGATTTGAGATTAGATTGTCATCATATTTCAATATGATTAATATTTCATAGTCATATGAGGTAGCCGGGGAAGTGTGAAGTTTTGTACTTTGCCGAATCTACCATTTCACAGTGGCTTTTTACCGTGTGGGCGTCCCATCTCGCTCCCGCTTCTGTTCCATGCTTCGCCACAATGCTCGCAGATTGTTTTGCCTTCAGAAAGTGTTAAAACTGGTTTAATAAAAACGCCTCTGTTGCGGGCGAACCTCCCATATCATCGCTCTGTCTTCAGAGGAAAAAAGTTTTGTAAATACTGAATGTTGCGATCTCCGACTGCGAAATCCTTTCACCCCAGTCACACCTGTAACCCCAGGTGCGTTTACACATCAGAAATCATGCAGTGTCAGTCAGTCTAAATCGCAAGTGACCAGGGGCAGGTGCTGTAGTGTCTGTCATGTGATCAAGGTCAGCCTGAGTTCTGATAGTGATGTGATAGATGTCCTTCAGTCTCTGCCGGGTGTGAAAATCTCTCTGTCTGTTTGTCTGTGTCCGTATGTCTGTCTCACCTGTAGTTCTTGGGTGTATTATAATCTGACAAATGATATGTACTGTTCGTCACATCATCTGTCCTGCCAATGTCCTGCAGTGATTGATCCACAGACCCCAATGGGAGCTGCTCATTGGCTCGTACAGGTGGGCGTGTTTGACTGCAGAACTGATTGGTTGCAGGACATTTACCCAGAACATATCATCAGGAGGAGATGAATATGGATGAAGATTTAGTCACAGGCTTCTGTGTGGCTCTGAAAAAAAAAATGTGATCGCTAGAGAGTGATCATTCATGTGCCAGTACATTTTATAAATTAAGTTTTCCATTCAAAACAGAATAATTTAATCATTGCTTCATTACAGTTTTGAATGGACTTAATGGGGACTTACAATTGTTGGGATTAAAGGTTTTATATATTAAAATAGCTCTGGTAACCACTGGAGCTGACCAGATAGTGAGGGACTGTCCATCCGAAATGCTCTGGATTGGCTAATAAAACTCAGGCCCTCCTGTGTCCTGCTGTCTCAATGGCTGATCAGTGTTCTGGCCCCTCAGTCTAACTGCTGTCTAATTTGCCAATCAGTTTGCTGACCTACAAGTGTCCTGCTGTCTGGTTGGCCAGAGTGTGCTGTGGTCTTTCAGTCTCCTGCTGTCTCATTGGCCACACAGCCACCCTCTGACCACACCGAGCCATAAAGTTTAAAATAACTCAGAATCTATGACCCAATTACGGGCGTGACACAGAAAAGGAGAAAGCTGTAAATTTATCTGTGTTCCACTGTGTGTGTGTGTGTGTGTGTGCGTGCGTGCGTGCGTGCGTGCGTATGTGTGTGTATGCGTCAGGTGTTTGTAGCTGTGAGTGTGCCGAGGGTTATGGGAAGAAAGCTGGTGATTGCAAAGTCAGGAGAGTACAAGCTGAAAATGGCTGCCAAACACAACACACCCGCGAGTTCAGCCGCTCGCCAAGCAGGTTAGAGACCGCTGCCTGTTTGCATATTGCCTTATTTATGTAATTATTATACCAGTTTTGGGCAGGCAGGAGTACTGCCCGTCCTGCTCCCTATTAGCAGGAGTACTGCCCGTCCTGCTTCAGGTTAGCAGGAGTACTGCCCGTCCTGCTCCAGGTTAGCAGGAGTACTGCCCGTCCTGCTCCAGGTTAGCAGGAGTACTGCCCGTTCTGTTCCAGGTTAGCAGGAGTACTGCCCGTTCTGTTCCAGGTTAGCAGGAGTACTGCCCGTTCTGTTCCAGGTTAGCAGGAGTACTGCCCGTTCTGTTCCAGGTTAGCAGGAGTACTGCCCGTCCTGCTCCAGGTTAGCAGGAGTACTGCCCGTCCTGCTCCAGGTTAGCAGGAGTACTGCCCGTTCTGTTCCAGGTTAGCAGGAGTACTGCCCGTCCTGCTCCAGGTTAGCAGAAGTACTGCCCGTCCTTCTCCAGGTTAGCAGGAGTACTGCCCGTTCTGTTCCAGGTTAGCAGGAGTACTGCCCGTTCTGTTCCAGGTTAGCAGGAGTACTGCCCGTTCTGTTCCAGGTTAGCAGGAGTACTGCCCGTTCTGTTCCCGGTTAGCAAGAGTACTGCCCGTCCTGCTCCAGGTTAGCAGGAGTACTGCCCGTCCTGCTCCAGGTTAGCAGGAGTACTGCCCGTCCTGCTCCAGGTTAGTAGGAGTACTGCCTGTTCTGTTCCAGGTTAGCAGGAGTACTGCCCGTCCTGCTCCTGGTTAGCAGAAGTACTGTCCGTCCTGCTCCAGGTTAGCAGGAGTACTGCCCGTCCTGCTCCAGGTTTGCAGGAGTACTGCCCGTTCTGTTCCAGGTTAGCAGGAGTACTGCCCGTCCTGCTCCAGGTTAGCAGGAGTACTGCCCGTCCTGCTCCAGGTTAGCAGGAGTACTGCCCATTCTGTTCCAGGTTAGCAGGAGTACTGCCCGTCCTGCTCCAGGTTAGCAGGAGTACTGCCCGTCCTGCTCCAGGTTAGCAGGAGTACTGCCCGTCCTGCTCCAGGTTGGCAGGAGTACTGCCCGCCCTGCTCCAGGTTAGCAGGAGTACTGCCCGTTCTGTTCCAGGTTAGCAGGAGTACTGCCCGTCCTGCTCCAGGTTAGCAGGAGTACTGCCCGTCCTGCTCCAGGTTAGCAGGAGTACTGCCCGTCCTGCTCCAGGTTAGCAGGAGTACTGCCCGTCCTGCTCCAGGTTAGCAAGAGTATTGCCCGTTCTGCTCCCGGTTAGCAGGAGTACTGCCCATTCTGTTCCAGGTTAGCTGGAGTACTGCCCGTTCTGTTCCCGGTTAGCAGGAGTACTGCCCGTTCTGCTCCCGATTAGCAGGAGTACTGCCCGTTCTGTTCCAGGTTAGCAGGAGTACTGCCCGTCCTGCTCCAGGTTAGCAGGAGTACTGCTCGTTCTGTTCCCGGTTAGCAAGAGTACTGCCCGTCCTGCTCCAGGTTAGCAGGAGTACTGCCCGTCCTGCTCCAGGTTAGCAGGAGTACTGCCCGTCCTGCTCCAGGTTAGCAGGAGTACTGCCCGTCCTGCTCCAGGTTAGCAGGAGTACTGCCCGTTCTGTTCCCGGTTAGCAAGAGTACTGCCCGTTCTGCTCCCTATTAGCAGGAGTACTGCCCCTCCTGTTCCAGGTTAGCAGGAGTACTGCCCGTCCTGCTCCAGGTTAGCAGGAGTACTGCCCGTTCTGTTCCAGGTTAGCAGGAGTATTGCCCGCTCTATTCCAGGTTAGCAGGAGTACTGCCCGTTCTGTTCCAGGTTAGCAGGAGTACTGCCCGTCCTGCTCCAGGTTAGCAGGAGTGCTGCCCGTCCTGCTCCAGGTTAGCAGGAGTACTGCCCGTCCTTCTCCAGGTTAGCAGGAGTACTGCCCGTTCTGTTCCAGGTCAGCAGGAGTATTGCCCGTTCTGCTCCCGGTTAGCAGGAGTACTGCCCATTCTGTTCCTGGTTAGCAGGAGTACTGCCCGTTCTGTTCCAGGTTAGCTGCAGTACTGCCCGTTCTGTTCCCGGTTAGCAGGAGTACTGCCCGTTCTGCTCCCGATTAGCAGGAGTACTGCCCGTTCTGTTCCAGGTTAGCAGGAGTACTGCCCGTCCTGCTCCAGGTTAGCAGGAGTACTGCTCGTTCTGTTCCCGGTTAGCAAGAGTACTGCCCGTCCTGCTCCAGGTTAGCAGGAGTACTGCCCGTCCTGCTCCAGGTTAGCAGGAGTACTGCCCGTCCTGCTCCAGGTTAGCAGGAGTACTGTCCGTTCTGTTCCCGGTTAGCAAGAGTACTGCCCGTTCTGCTCCCTATTAGCAGGAGTACTGCCCCTCCTGTTCCAGGTTAGCAGGAGTACTGCCACTCCTGTTCCAGGTTAGCAGAAGTACTGCCTGTTCTGTTCCAGGTTAGCAGGAGTACTGCCCGTTCTGTTCCAGGTTAGCAGGAGTACTGCACGTTCTGCTCCAGGTTAGCAGGAGTATTGCCCGTTCTTTTCCAGGTTAGCAGGAGTGCTACCCGTTCTGTTCCAGGTTAGTAGGAGTACTGCCCATTCTGTTCCAGGTTAGTAGGAGTACTGCCCGTTCTGTTCCAGGTTAGCAGGAGTACTGCCCGTTCTGTTCCAGGTTAGCAGAAGTACTGCCCGTCCTGCTCCAGGTTAGCAGAAGTACTGCACGTTCTGCTCTAGGTTAGCAGGAGTACTGCCCGTTCTGTTCCAGGTTAGCAGGAGTACTGCCCGTTCTGTTACAGGTTAGCAGGAGTACTGCCCGCTCTGTTCCAGGTTAGCAGGAGTACTGCCCGTTCTGTTCCAGGTTAGCAGGAGTACTGCCCGTTCTGTTCCAGGTTAGCAGGAGTACTGCCCGTCCTGCTCCAGGTTAGCAGGAGTACTGCCCGTTCTGTTCCAGGTTAGCAGGAGTACTGCCCGTTCTGTTCCAGGTTAGCAGGAGTACTGCCCGTTCTTTTCCAGGTTAGCAGGAGTACTGCCCGTTCTGTTCCAGGTTAGCAGAAGTACTGCACGTCCTGCTCCTGTTTGGCAGCCCATTCGGGCATTAGAGCGCCAAGATAACGGTTTGAGTGCTTTAACATCAGGACGTTTTTATTTATTATGTTATTTACTTATTTATTTTACACAGAGAGTTGGCAGCTGGCCGTGCGGACCGGATTTCGCGGTCAGATAGAGGAGTCGGCGAGCTGTGCTGTGTTAAAGCCTCCTGCCGTGAAACTGTTTTGTTTGCAAGTAAATTTCAAGCCTGTATGAGTTTAATGGCCTGTTCTACTCATTATGCATTCTAATGCCCTGCATCAGCTGCAGAGCCTGTTCCACTCATTATGCACCCTCATACTCTTATGTTCTCTTCCCTTCAGTGTGTTCTCTCATACTCTTATGTTCTTGATGGATTAAATGGTCTGTTCTTTTCGTTATGTGTTCTAATGTTCTAAACAGACTTGTGGCAAATTCATTTTCATAAATTCCAAGGATTTGGGGAATTGGGATCGGATATTTCAAATATTTTGAAAAGACATGCCCATGTCCTTTTTAAAAGTTCCATTCCAATTCCCTTCCCATTCCTCGGAATTGGCGAAAAGGAATTTATCACAAGTCTGCTTTTAAAAGGGTTGAATGAGCCGTACCCCTAATGGGTTCCAGTGTTCAAATGTTCTAGTTGTGCTAAATAGTCCTCATCGCATCGCCGTCATGTTCCCATGTCTGAAGTGATGAGTTAAATAGGCAATATAGTGACTCTCAGTTGGTGAAGAATCTTTGAAAAACTGAGCTGAAAACTGCTTTTGAAGGCATCAGTCACTGTCGCGGCACCCGGTAGGTGCATAGAGTTACACCCCCGGCCGTCACAGCCCATAATTCATCTGTTCCTTCAGTGCAGCTGAGGAGTGGTTATCATGTCTGAATAGAATATTATTGCGCTTCTCAGGTGCACAGTTAGGTCCCTGAGGAGCAGGATTTTGACGCCGCTCTGCATTTTGCCTGTGACCTGTGTGTTCCTGTTAGATTTATGAATAATGTGGCTTTTCTGATTAATATCTGATTATCTTTATCACACCTCCTTTAATGTTCCACTTCAAAAATATGAAAGATAAAATCTGTCAAATATTCACTGTCTATTACACCAGCAAACTGTTTTCAGTTTCACTTAATTGCTAATTATCACAACTTAAAATGCACCAAGTTAATATGACTGAATAAAAAAGTTGAGTAAAAGTAACTCATAGACTGTATTTATGACTATATTTGTTGCATATTGTGTTGTTCCACAGCACTGCAGTTTACGTTGGTGTGTTATCAATCAGGGCATTTGTGATTATATTTGTGTTTATCTCAGACCGAGGGCTCTAATTTCGTAGACCAGGCGTAGGCGCGGCGCAGGCGCGGCGCATGGGGGGTGCGCCGCGCCAACGGGGTGTGTCCAGGCGTATGTGGCAATTTCGTGCACGGCGTAGCCTGGCGCAAGAACTCCTCTGTCCCGCCTCTGCCCCTCCTTCCAGCGCAAGTTGGCAAAGAAGGCGACACAGCCGAGTCAAATCTTGCTCACTGGCAAGAGAAACGATGGATAGCGTGTTCCCATGAATTACAAACTGTTGCTGCTTTAAATTTTGGGATTAACATGCATGGACAACAATGCAAGATACGTGACACATTTATTTTCAATATGCGATCTTAACTCAGTACGAGATCATAGCAATCAGGCTGTATTCCTTTTCCCCACTGAAGACGATAAAACCGAAGTGACAATAATAATAGCAAACAGCCGCTTGCACACTGGACGCGAAACGAATTTTTCGCTCGACAGATTGCGTCTTGTGCCCGAAAGTCTGACAGGGTTTTAATAAATCTCCGTGTCCGACAGTCTATTATTGTTTTTAATTTCTTCAAATCTGCTGACTCTTGTCGATATTAAACGTGAATGTTTTGATAAGAGGGCTCAGTTCTTTAAGATGAGTACCGAGAATTTCAATCAATGGTTCTGTTTAAGCTCTGCTCAGTAAAGCGAGTCGACACTGGCATGGGACAATGTACAATGCCTCCGTGTCTGACAGCTACAAAAAAAAAAAGAGGACGATTAGAACAGATTGATACCGAAATAAAGAATAAAAAGAAACATTTTAACAACAGAACATCCAATGAACACTGGGATTTATTTTTTAGCGGGTCATCTTTGTTGGATATCCCGTTATAAATCTGTTCTCATTTCAGTACTTCTACTTTTTGCTGGCTGGTGGACATGGAGTATTTTGCATTTCGTGTCGGACAGTCTTAATCGTGCATGCGATAATTTCTTCACACTGTCAATGGTCATGGAATTGATTTGCTCACGCACTGTTTTATCTCAGCTGTGGAAATAAAGCGTGAATCTGTTCGGTCCATCTGACTAATTTTCAAAAGAAAGACCGATTAAAGACTGCTGGCTATCTTCAACGGAAGAAAACAGACGAATAAAAAGACCAAGAAAAGTCGATAGCTATCAATTTGCATTCTGTGAAGGTCGAACACAAAAATGGCCAAGTTTCCACGTCTAATAATTCCTGGAATACTCGGAAAAATTAGAACTTTTATGACTTTCGGACACGGAGCTATATTAAAACCCTGTCCAACTATCGCGTCTTTGCATTGACTTTGTCTGTAATCAGTCGGGCGAAAAATGCGTTTCGCGTCCAGTGTGCAAGCGGCTTTAATGAGCATAGAACGCAAGCATTCGATATATATATATATATATATATATATATATATATATATATATATATATATATATATATATATACAGTTTGTGGTTGGCTGAGAAAGATGTGAAGTCGTTAGTTTGCATCACAGATTCAGCTGCGTTGATTAAGCCAGGTCAAGTTTCCATTACGCGTGGCAACTGCCTTTAATCTGACATCAGGACAATCGATATAGATACAATAATTTATGTCCTTATTCAGATAGTTACATTAAATCGTGTTTCCTGTAATTATTTCTTGCATTGAAATGTGCCTGACATTCTGTAAACCTGCCTGTGAGATTTCGGTGACGTGTGCGCTCTCTGCGCCGGTCAGCCAAATTACCACTGCACGAAAATTAAACCAGGTTGGAGTTGGCGAGGTTTCTGCGCAACTCCGGCGGAGACTTTTTCTACGAAATTGTCACTGCGTCTTGATGAATATGTGACACCTCCCCCTACTACGCCGCCACACCCATCTCGGCGCACCTTCGTCTACCGAAGGCTGCGCGCCTCACGAAATTACCACTACGCGGGCTGCGCCCTACGAAATTACCACTGCGCGGGCTGCGCTTCGCTACGCCACCTGCGCTGCGCCAGGAAATTAGAGCCCCAAGTCTTCAAAAAACTCACAATGCATTGTGGGTAAGGGGTGAGGGAGTGCTCTGACTGTGGCGAATGTGTGGTCTTGCCTGTGGAACTGTTACCCAGGGTCCTCTTGGGCTCACACAGACGGGCGAAGGTGAGTGCTAATGTGATTACAGAGCACTGATTAGCAGCAAGACCCACGCGTTGCGGCGAACTGCAGCGCCGTAATGAGTGGGTTGTCAAGGCCGACCTGCAGCCCGGTGAGCCGAGACCCAGGCTGTAATTTAATCTGTCCTTCGGGTCGCTGGAGAAGGCTCTGCTCTGTAATCGTGCCGCAGACCTTGAGTTTACTATAATTCAGTTTAATTTAATTTAATTTTATTTGTTTAGCGCTTTATTCTGATCGAGTGAAAGTGCGTTACACAGAACAGGGTCTGAACCGCCAAGGAGCAAACAGAAGGCCGCAGTGGCGAGAATCAACACTCCATTAGTAATAAACCTTTGGCAGAGCCTAGATCCAGCAGGCAGAACCTTTGGTCCAGTATTAGTCCTGTAGACCGGACCCGTCGCTTTTGGGGTGAAGGGTGGAGATGATTCTGGGGTGACCCTGCTAGTGGGGACAGTAGCAAAATTTCTCTTTTACACAAGTGTGTGTGTCCTTCTGTGGAGATCTCTGTGTGTGTCCTTCTGTGGAGATCCTGTGTGTGTGTGTCCTTCTGTGGAAATCCTGTGTGTGTGTCCTTCTGTGGAGATCCTGTGTGTGTGTCCTTCTGTGGAGATCCTGTGT
>CM056574.1:2685000-2700000 GCA_029721435.1 Gymnothorax reevesii | reverse complement strand
TATATAAATAAACACAGTTTCCAGTTACATGCATTCAGTGACAGGCAGGTCGGGTCAGATCTGTGGCGGAGGGGTCTGGTGTCCGTCCTCCTCACTCTACACCCTTCCCTTCTCTGAAATCCATCCTCTCTCCCTGAGACGTCCTTCTTTTGACTACAATGTGATTTAAGGTTTTTTTACCCCTGGGCCGTCGGTCGAGCGAGGTGTACTGTCGTTCCCAGCGGCGTCCGTCTGTCTGTCTGTCTGTCCGGCTGTGTGTCCATCAACGACATCACCACTCTAGTGCCTTCACGTTTAATTCTAGCTTTCTCATATTTGGGTAGGTGGTACATCCACGGATGCTTCAGGAACCTATCGAATTCCGGCCAATTTCGACTCTTAGTTTGGCCACCAGGGGGTCTATTGTGAAAAATGAAAAATTGCCATAACTTCTTTATTATTTCAGCTTGGACGCTCAAATTTTTGCTGAAGGTACATGGGATCACCCTTCATCACACGTCAGGCGCGTTTTGTCGGTGGAATTGCGTAAATGCTTCCGATCTTTAAATTCAACAATGTTATCGCTCTACCGCCTTCAGGCTTGTTTCTTGGTTTCTCATTTTTCGGTGGGTGGTACATCTGTGTATCGTCACTTACCTCTCGAATTCCATCCAATTTCGACTCCTAGTTTGGCCACCAGGGGGCATATTGTTAAAAATGAAAAATGGCCACGCCAAGGTTATTCATAACAGCATTTGGCTTCATTACCTCCGTCAAGGAGGTTATGCGATCGAGTCGGTTTATTTATTTGTCCGCCTGTTTGTTTGTTTGTTTGTCTGTGGACAGGATTTCTCGGAAACTACTGGACGGATCTTTATGAAATTTTCAGCAGCGGTAGATCTTTGTCCATGGACGACTCCATTAAATTTTTGTGATGATCTGGATCCGGATCTGGATTCTGGATCCGGATCTTTATTTATACACTCAGTGACATTTCTCCAAAACTAATAAACGGGTTTGGATTAAATCTACACAAAAGGTAGATCTTGGCCCAAGGATTATACATTACAAATATGGTGATCATGCGTGTCAAAATCTTTGATCCGGATCCAGATCCAGATAAGGGATCAACTTTCTCAATGAGACGATTTCTTTGTATACCACTGCAGCATTTTCACCAAATGTTGATCCAAATTAGATCATCTCTGATGGAACAGTCGCAGAATATCGTGAAAGACCTGGATCTGTGTGTGTTAGGATCCAGATCCCGATCAACAATTTCGACTCTGAGGTCAAATATTGAAATCATACAAACTATATCGAGTAATACCTCATATGAAAGGTCTTGATGAATGCTTACCGGATCTCACAAAATCTTTTCACTAAGACGTCATTGGAAGACGAGAAAGGGTGTTTTAGCAAATCTCACTCAAACTTGTTGCATGGGTGGGCCTGAAATCTTCCAAAGAGAAAGATCTTGAGTTTGTATCAACGTCATCCCTTGGCAGAGATCAGAAATCTCGGATTGCTCTTGTTCTATTAATATGTCTATCAGTATTTTCAAAGCAGTCTTCGGGATTATTATTAATCTTTAGTGATCAAAACAAGATTTTGTCATCAAAACCTTCATTTTTCCAAAAATATGTCTCGAGAAAGTGGGGTTGTCTCACATCCAGGATCGTCTTATATTCGGAACAGTACGGTATGTCCTTATTTGAAAAAGTGCTCTAGAGCACAGTGCCATACTGGTCCATAAATGGAATGAGGATCTGCAGGTCTTCAATCCAACCAAGTAGAGGCACACCTGATTAACTGTTGTAATCATTAATGTAATAGATTTTACCCTACAGGAGGAACTAATCACAGTTGTTGTTGGTCCGGATGATACTCTCCTGGATCCAGAACCAATAATTCTGACATATGGGCATGGCGGAGGTATGCGCTCTACCAAGTGCCCTTCTAGTTATTTCTGCAATCAGAATAAACTCTCAAATCCGATTCAATTTACATACACAGCCGAGGGGTTTAAGTGCGATTAGCAGTATTTGTTAGCTGCACTGAGATGGGTAGGGCAACACCAAAAATGTGCTTTGCTCAAGGGTCCCATAGCAGAGAACTTCCAAACTCTCGAGCTGCTGGGCAGAAAATCCCAAACTTTGTCAGGGTTCAAAAATGTACCATTCGGGTATTCACTCACAAAGGTACTCTGCCTTTCCAAACACTGTGTAATCCAAGGAGGAAAAATCTGAGTGTCTGGGCCGTTTCACTGTTTGCTAACGCAGTTCCACGTTTCCCCATCCATCGACATGCCGATTTGTGCCACAGTCCTGACATTAATTGCCATTTTTATCGCTGAGCCTCTATTCTTGGCCTTCTCTGATTGGATGGCAGCGGTACGGATGGATTATTGCATGTGCATGAGCACAAGAGCATGTGATTGTGAGAAAGAGAGAGAGCGTGTGTGTGCGTGTGCGTGCGCGCGTGTGTGTGTGTGTGTGTGTGTGAGTGATTTCATTCGCATGTGTAAGGTGTGTAAGTCTGCATTGCCTGTCTGTTTGTCTCTCAGTTAACATCTTCTTGAAAATTAAACTGAATAAATTTCCAAACTGTTGTGCGCAAACAAATTAAGGCATGTTTCAGTGAGTCAGACTCAAGGTTGAATATTGATTGAATCCCAGCCTAAGTTAATTGGTACCGACTCATTAAGAAAGCTCAGCGACCGTGGAAATGCATCCATTAAGATGTTTTACAGCAGAAGCCTGGTGAAATGAAGCAGCTGTGAAATGAAACTCAGCGTTTCAGTGCTGGTGTCATGGGCCTGTATCAGCTCAGATCTCTCAGTCTCAGTACGTCTCAGCCCAGACCTCACCCTGATCACATGACTGTCCAGTCCTGATCATGTGACCGTCCCACAAGACTGAATTGAGGGCTGCGTCCGAATAGTTGAAAAATTAAATCTATCGTCTAATTTCTTACCACCTATCTTTAACCTCTGTGTAAAACGTCATGAGGTAACAGAAACGTTTAAAGGGGACTCGGATGGACGGTCATCGCGGAATTGTGGGACAGCATTTCTTTCTTTCTTTTCAGAAAGGATGGTTCGGTGTACCCTACGCTAAAGGTGATAAATTAGGAAGCATCGTAGCTCCTTTTCTTTACATTTAAAGAATTCGAACACATGGCTGCCACATAAATACTTCCGGATCATTTTCTAGCAGTTAGGAACTTTCTGATGCAAAGAAGACTATTCGGACGCAGCCCAGATGTCTTTCCCAGCAGGTCCTCTGAATTCAGCGATTGTTATCCTGAGCACAGACACATGAATAATTGTACAATTAGGGACTAATTATGAGGCATTTGAGCAGCAGCAGAATGAGATATTGGGCTGTTACGATTAATGTGGACGAAGTAAAACTAACACGAAGACAGGGTAAAAGTAAACAGAAATGCAACCCAGCATACCTGTGGATTTAATTTGTGTCAGAAATTGTGAGATTTATTTTTAGAGCGCAGGAGAAGTATTACAACAGATCAGTGCTCACGGGGACAAAAATTCAGCAGCCTGAGATGGGCCAAGAGAAGCAGATTCAGCAGTTTCCTGTGAAGTTTGGAATAGGTGCTTAGACCCTAAGAGGTACATTATCAGGAGCCATTTAGGGAGATTATTCCTTTAGGAGAAAAAATATACCTTCGATGTTACTTTTTAGTGTTTAGAGGGAATAAAATAAAGCTTTCCCATCAAGAATCAGGAAGAGTTTACGGCTAATTTATTCTGTTCTTGCTCGACATTTTAATTTATAGCCCGGCTGTTTGATACACAACCGAGGCACGTGATAAACGCCAACAAACAGGAAGATAAAAGAGCCATTCTTCTTTAATGGCTGATTAAGGGCCAATTGAGTGATTAAACTGAGATGACTGCTGGAATTAATTGCATTTGCTTGATGTGCTAATTGGCAGCGAGGCTCCATCATGCTCTCAAATAAATGTAAAATAACAGAAAATAAATGTAAAATTGCAGTTTTCATTTTTCTGCTCCATTCATGAGTCATTGGGCTCTAATTTCTTGGCGTAGCGCAGGGTGGCGCAGCCCATGCAGTGGTAATTTCATCCGGTGCAGCCGCGCAGTGGTAGTTTCGTGTTGTGCAACACCATGCGCAGCCACTTTGGCAATTTGGTAGACGGACGTGCGCCGAGATGGGTGTGGCGGCGTAGTAGGGGGAGGTGTCACATATTCTTCAAGACGCAGTGACAATTTCGTAAAAATAGTCTCCGCTGGAGTTGCACAGAAAGCTCGCCAGCTCCAACCTGGTTTACCTTCTTTGCAGTGGTAATTTGGCTGACGGGTGTACAGTGCGCACATGTCACCGAAATCTCACAGGCAGGTTTCCAGAATGTCAGGCACATTTCAATGCAATAAATAATTACAGGAAGCACTATTTAATGTAACTATTTGAATCAGGACATAAATTATAGTATCTATATCGATTGTCCTGATGTCAGATTAAAGGCGGTTGGCACGCGTAATGGAAACTCTACCTGGCTTAATCAACGCAGCTGAATCTGTGATGCAAACTAATGACTTCACATCTTTCTCGGCCAACCACATATATAATACTTGCGTTCTATGGTTAGTAGAGCCGCTTGCACACCAGACACGTAACGAATTTTTTGCATGACAAATTACAAAGTCAATGCAAAGACGCGAAGACACGCGTCTATTTATTCTTCTGTTTACTTCCGTTGAAGATAGACGACAGTCTTTATTCGGTCTCTCTTTTGAAAATAAGTCAGATGGATCGAACAGATTCACGCTTTATTTCCACAGCAGAGATAAAATAGTGCGTGTAGTCAGTGAGCAAATCAATTCCATGACCATCAACATTGTGAAAATATCCCGTTCATGATCAAGACTGTCCGACGTGAAATGCTCTATCTCCGGCAGACAGAAAAAAGTAAAAGTATTGATATGAGAACAGATTTATAACGAAATAAAGAATAAAAATATATCACCAACAAGCAGAACATACAAAATAAATAAATTGCAGTGTTCATTGGATGTTCTGTTTGTTGTTAAAATGTTTCTATTCTCATTCTTTATTTTGTTATCAATCTGTTCTAATCGTCCTCTTTTTTTTTTGGCTGTCAGACACGAAGTATTTTGTAATTAATGTCCGACAGGCATTGTACATTGTCCCGCACCAAAATCGACTCACTTTATTGAGCAGCTTAAACTGAAACATTGATTGAAATTCTCAGTACTCATCTTGAAGAACTGAGCCCTCTTATCAAAACATTCACCTTTAATATTTAAAAGATTCAGTAGATTTGAAGAATTTAAAAACAATAATCGACTGTCAGACACAGAGTTATATTGAAACCATCCGACTGTTGGACACGGAGATATATTAAAACCCTGTCCGACTTTCGGACACAGACACTACGCTCAACGCAGCGACGCAGTCTGTCGTGCGAAAAATTAATTTTGCGTCCAGTGTGCAAGCGGCTTAATACTACTATTATTGTCACTTAGATTTTATCGTTTTTAGTGGGGGAAAGGAATACAGCCTGATTGCTATGATCTCGTACTGAGTTAAGATCACATATTGAAAATAAATGTGTAACGGATCTTACATTGTTGTCCATGCATGTTAATCCCAAAATTTTAAGCAGCAACAGGGTGTAATAATAATAGGAACACGATATCCATCGTTTCTCTTCCCAATGATGCAGGCAGAAGAAATAAATGAGCAACTGTAGTATTTCATTCCAACTTCATAAGTTTGAATGATCTGAAGTAGTTTCGTTTTGAAATTCCATTCAAGTTTGCTAATGGTAATAATTCGCGAATGCCCTAGCAGCTAACTCATATTCGTAATGCTTGATATAAACGTAAGCAGTGCAGAAAACAAGCCTGAAGCAGCAAAGTAAAATGCAACATTGATGCATCACGCAGATATAGGACAAAGGCTTCTTTACCCTACACATTAAAGGTGAGGAGAGGAGCTCATTTGATTGGTGGAGATTTGACTCGGCTGCGTTACACCCATTTAAGCCTTTTCTCCTCCCTATTTGCCACTTGCGCCAGCAGGAGGGACCGAAGCGGGACAGTGGAGTACTTGTGCCAGGCTACACCGGGCACAAAATTGCAACATACGGCTGGACACACCCCATTGGCTGCACCTGCGCCGGGTCTACCAATTTAGAGCCCCTTGTCATATTACATTGCTTGTAATTTCAAGCTTACAGCGAGGCAGTATTGACCACAAAAAACAGAAATTCCCCCATGAATAATTAGTGACTTCAACACATCACATCACTCATTACAGCCTGTGCACTATGGGTAATTTTCTGTTGTCATGAATTTTATTTGACTGTTGTTGTGTGCTTCCATTGCAGGAAACTGTCATTGTCGTCGTGATCATTATCACTGTTTTTCCAGTCTGAACTGAATGAGCTGCCGTACTCTGTTAGCTGATATTTGATTGGCTTATCTAGGTCATGTCACGGCTGATCTCAGAATCCGAGCGCGCTGATTTGACAGCTAACGTTCTCTTTTAAACTGCAGTGAGCGGGGGCGTGACAGATTCTTCGCTGAAGGCCTTATTCAGGTTTTTTTATTATTAAATAAATATTAGCGGCACTGAAGGGCAGGTTGCATAATGTTTGACTTTAAGACTTCATTAAGTCTCGTCTCCTCACCTGTGACATTGGGGCCTGCGCTTCCCCCTAATGCTAATTCTGCGCAGCGTTTCGCTGATGCTAAGGTCCAGTTTTGTGGATGAGCTGTTCTGAGATCAGTGGTTGGAGCTCTTTGCCCTTGTGTCAGCAGTTACATGGTCTCTCCGGGAAGCGCAGTGACAGCCGCGGATCCGAAGGCTTCACTACAGGTTGCTGCTTTTCAAACAAGGTTTTTCTTTTGGCTGGAAACTTCCCCTGACGCAGATTCTCAGATCAGAGCTGCCTGTTTGGCTGCGTGTAAAACTGAGACCTGAGGCTGACTCTGAGGTCAGTGTGCAGAGGACTGTGTGCTGCGATGGACGCTGTGTAATGTGCTGCTTGTGTCGTCGATTTGGCTCCAGTGTATTTGATCCTGCGCAGAACCTTGGGAGAATGTCACCTCTCAAATGACAGTACCTGTGTCATTTTTAAATTTAGCTTGTGGAGGAAAAAGCGATACAGCACATTGATAATTATTCACTCCCTTCAACATATGACAGGAATTTAACAAATCAGTAACCTCCCCTCACCGAGTGTCCTGTGAATCCAGCCAATCAGGAAACTCCATTGGATTGTTCTGTGCCTCGAACCATTTTTTGTGAGCTGTAGATCATGTGACACATGTTCTGTAGGTATTTTAGCCGTTGGGATACGTTGATTTCATGTGGCTTTGGGTGATGGCGTCTGCCCGATAAAAGTCGAGTAAACGTGAGGCACTGATGATGTCACTGCATCCTTCGCTCTACCGCGCCCACGTTCCGTCACCTGACCTCCAGAGTGTGTTTCCATGCAGCAGTGAATCACAGCCGTACCGGTGTACGCAGGACAGGGGCGTAATTGAAACTGCGGTGGCGATAGCGCCTCCTGTCTCACGGGGCCCAGCGGTGATGGACAGCCTCGTTTACGCGTTCCCCGCGCTCCTCTCCCTCCAGGAGGGTGATATCGAGAGACGCTGTTTGAGTTTCCAGCTCTGAGCCGCCTCACGGTCACCGTATCAGCCTATTAAAGCCGCGGTCGCCGGATTCAGCTTCTCCCAGCTTATTATAGCGGTAATGAAGAGCCCTCAGGTTTATGTTTGTATGTTAAGGAGACGGTGGAACTAAGGGTTTTTTTTTTATTACTATTATTTTCTGGAGCCTTTCGATTGGAATGTCGGTAAATCTCATCTGAAATTTCAACCGTAGACTGGAATCATATATCTCAATGCAGGGCTGCCCAACCCTGTTACTGGAGATTTACCATCCTGTAGGTTTGTGGTCCAACCCGAACAAAGCTCTCCTCATGCAACAGCTGGAGATCGCGCTGAGCTGCTGATTGATCAAATCGGGTCGGTCAGACTTCGGGTCGTGGTGATAAGTTACAGGGGTTGGCGGACCCTCCTTCGGGCTGCTCAGAGCCTGTGATAATGATGTGGCTGCACACATTTATTTGCGCTGTACAAACACTTAAAATGATCCTATTCACTCAGATCTTGTGCGGATTCCCCTGTTCTGTCTGACTGACTGCATAATTAAAACAGTTATAAAATGATTGACGGTTTGAAAGGAGGACACAAATGTATGAGGTATTTTATTAAACCCCGCGGTGTAATTTGTCCTCTGCATTTGACCCAGCCTGGTTACCCTACTTAGATGCAGTGGGCAGCCACAGTGTACAAAAGTAGCACCTGTAGGGAGCGACTCCAGCTCTAAAGACTGAGCCTCGGTCAGGAGGTGACGGTGAAGAGAGGTATTATGGGATAGTTTGCCCAGTCGTGTAGAAGCACAGACTCTCAGAAATACAAGACGAGGCTCAGTGCCAAAAATATATAGTTTTAATTATTTTAAGTTTAGGTGGGAAAATGCCCTGGTCATCACTCATTTTATGTTGTGTTTTCTTATGTTGTGTAGAGCAGAATTATGTTATGTTGTGTTAAGCTGTGTCATGTTATTTTGTGTTGTGTTATGTTGGGTGGTGCAGTTTTATATTATGTGATGTTATGTTATGTTGTGTGGTGTCTAATAATGTTATGTTGTGTTGAGCTTGTTGTTTTATTATTCTGCGCTGTGTTTTGTAGTATTTAGTTAAGTGGTATTGTGTTGTGTCATGATTTTTTTTTTGTGTGTTGTGTTGTGTTGTGTTGTGTTGCGTTGCGTTGTGTTGCGTTGCGTTGTGTTGCGTCGCGTTGCGTTGTGTTGCGTTGCGTTGCGTTGCGTTGTGTTGTGTTGCGTTGTGTTGCGTTGCGTTGCGTTGCGTTGCGTTGTGTTGTGTTGTGTTGTGTTGCGTTGCGTTGCATTGCGTTGTGTTGCCTTGCGTTGTGTTGTGTTGCATTGCGTTGCGTTGTGTTGCGTTGGGAACAATGGTAGAAGTGAAGCTAACGTAAGCACATCAGAACAGGATGAGGAGAGGGGTGTGATCAGCCTCCTGAATTCCAACTTCGGGGCGAGATAAAACAAACGCTTAATTCACACTTATTTTTAGCAGCATTGTGGTCTGTTTACCTCCTGCTGTGAGGTTTGTCAGGACTCTTCCATTATCTTGTGAACCAGCGCGTGAGATTTTGACATCATTTGCTGGAAAGATTGAGGAAAGAAAATTTGCAGCCAGCCCACCGGATATACATTCACTAGGTGTGGGAATAGTTTTAGTTCCATGCATAATTGGGAAATTAAATATTTGGATGCACTGTGGTGTTGCTCGGAATTCGCAAGTATGGAATGTCAGAATTAAAAAGCCAACACTACACTGTTAAGCACCCCCAGCCCTAATGGGGCAAAGCTATATGGGTCCAGTAGGATCCAAATACACGCTATTATATGACATTGATTTAATGATGAACATTTCACGCCGTATATATCATGGTAATTCCTGCCATGTCTTTATGACAGCCATAATTTACACAGCATTCAACTCTTGCATAATGTAAGCCCTCGCCCATATTGCGGTAAAATGATTGACACCTCGAACAAAAGGCAGCAAACGATGTCAGACGGAGTGAGAAGTGGTTGCGGTCAAATTCCCCCCCGCAGCACTTTGTATTTTGATTCCCGGGTGAAAAGATCAGGGGTGTTGATGCTTTTAAACGGGTGATGAAAGGTTCGCCGTGCCGCGATGTCATTCGGTGCATGCTGCTGACACAGATGCGTGACCTCTGCCCTCGGCTTGTCATCTCCCGCCATCTGTGGTCTCTACTCCATCTCGCCTCCCATCTTTGTGAGAATGTCAGAGCCTATGAGGCGGGACCCGGGCGGAAGCTGGCTGCACTGAAAAACGCCATCACTGGAGATAATGACATTCGCCACGCTTTCGCCATCCTCTGCGGGGACGCTCTGTGCATGTAATCAGAATCGGCCGGTCGCCAAGATTTCTCGTTGCGCAAATAAATGCCTGGCGGACCCTGTGCATGTTGTTACCGCGGGTATAGAGCTAATAATTCAGATAATAAGTATTCCGTGCGTCGGGAGGGATATCGCAGTCATGCGGATTAAGCTGTCACAGTAACCGAATTCCCTGCGCGCTTGTGAGGAGAAGGTAAACTATTTAATGGTTAAATGCTTGAATCTGATGCCTCCACAGCGATGCGGACATTTGGCTGGTCTCTGGCCCTCTCTTGGCAGTGTGCAACTAGTCAACAAAAGCTTGAATTAAGCAGAAAATATTGACCTACAGCAGACTGGTTCTGTGTGCCAAAATCCACACATTATTGTGATACATTCTTTCATAAACATCCACAATTCATTTTAGCATATAGGTGAGGCTAAAAGCACATTGCTTTACTCTGGGATACATGCCAAAATTGCTGTTTGCAGTCCATCCACCTGGCTTCGCAACTAAATATTTACTCGGTGACAAGTTTACTGTCTCAACATCTCCTTAAGATTTATTTGATTAATTAAAGAAATTGATGTTAAACTTTTTAGTGAGATCAGTTGCACCATGCTATTGATGAATTGGCTTTTTCTTTAAACTATTTTGAGATTCATTTGGCCTTTTCTAACAGGACACCCACTTCTGTGTGTCCAAACAATAAAAATTGTTTTGATTGACAAGAGATGATGCTACCACAGTTATGGACGGGTTGGACAAGCAGCCTATATTTCGAAATCTTAACTATCCAGGCTCTTAAATGACTGCTAACTTAGAGGCGTTCTGCCCACTTTCTTGCAACAATGAAAATTTGAGATTTGTTTTCTCAGGAAAACTCGGAAGGGAAAGAGTTAAGGCGAGAGATCAGGGATGTGAGTAATTAGAATGTTCTCCGCTCTGGGACCTGATGCTGATGTGACAATATCTGCTGATACTTTAAAGCAGCGAAGCTCTTCAACGCTGACTGAAAATATGGAAGAAACACGCCATTAAAAACAAAACTTTTCGACGGGTTAAAAGTCAGCGGCAGCCATTACATAACTGCCGCATCATTATGAGCCTGATTATGAAGATGGATTTTACTGCGCTGTTGAGTTACCCAAGGTCTAATTGGCAAAACACATCACTTACACTTAATGTGGCAGCTTAATGCGTATGAAGATCATCAAACCGTCAAACCAACAAAGCCTTGGACCGTCGTCTCACCTCCGCATGCTCGATTTTTATGGACTTAAATTCAATCCAAATTTGACTGGATCCTGAATGATGTCCATCCTTAACTTGCATCGCCCACGGTCAAATGTGATACTCATTTTATTTCCCTTGAAAAGTACTTTGGCTTGCTTGGTTTGGCATGTGCTGAGTTTTTCTAACTGCGCTTTCAGGAGAAAACGAGGCGAAACGTCTCGGCCGTTGCTCACTGTTAAACTCTAGTTCTCCTCTTCTTCACAAAGACACAAATAGTGAGGTGGGTCCATGGATGCGGAAGTAAACACTTGTTGTCTTCCATCTCTTTATTTTCTGTTATTTTCATTAAGAGCTTCTGTTGATTGAAGACTGTAAAAATCGGGGTTTGAGAGAGGAGATTTCTGGTGACGGAGAGGAGAGGGTGAGAGGTGCTAACAGACTCGTGTCTGAAGTGATTAAACACCTGAGCTCGAAGGTTTATTCACCACGGACCTCCGTTACTCTGAGAGAATCAGCTGAAGTGTGCTGACGTTAAACTCTGTGTGTGTTGGTGAGATTATTGATTGTGTTGTTGTGCACCGTAATCACTCGCCGGGCTCTCTTACCCACTCCAGCGTGAAGAGGCTGGTGCTGCGTTACTCACAGGCGTTAAACCGCAGAGGAGCATCAGGAAAGACCAGGGACCCGTTTATCTATCTGACGGATGTCAGCCAAATAAATAACATCCTGTAATGTTTCATGAGCATTAGAAGATTTTTATTCCAAGCATAGTTTATATGGCTTAACAAGGGTAAACATCTGGAGATTTTAAGAGGTCCTCAAACTCAAATCAGTCAGTCGCTTCCAAGTGGAGATTTCTGTCTAACATCTGCAGGGAATTTATCCCTCTGAAGTAAAGTGAGAGATTTCCCTTTGATCCGGAGAGGCAGATTCACTTCAATCTGAATAGAAGGTTGTGTCCCTGATTTATTGGGAGTTTTTCCTCTGATATGAGTGTGGAGATTTCCCCCATTTGAACTTGACGTTTACACTGTCGTGGAACTGAGTGACGAAGCCCATTGTCTTGAGTCTGATTTATGTTGATAGACAAATGGTGAGGAATGAATTTAGTAACAGTTACTAACGAAAACACTGATGATGTCTGTGGGCCCCTGGTACCTGAAAAGAGGCCCCGGAATCAACACTGACACATTTACACCAGAGCAAATGTAGCTGTTCTTTAGAGTACAGTGTCCATGTTGATTGAGCATGCTAAGATAAATGGGGGGAACCAATGAATGACCTACAGGGGGTTTAGGAAGGAAAATGGGGTGGTAACAGTGGAAGGGGGGAGTGAGGGGTGATGGGGGGACGGAGGAGGTGTAGGGGAGGTGAGAAATGCTTCACTCCTCCACTCCTGCTCAACAGTTTTCTTTTTCAACTCAATTGTTCTTCGCTTTTCTCTAATTTGAAAGGGATATTTGCCCCTGGTTTGAAAAGGAAGTAGTGTGTGTAATGTCATTACAGTGGGTGTGTGGTTTATTATTATTGGGGTTTGTGGTTAGTTATGATGATGGGTTTATGTGCTGTATGGTATATTCTTCTGGTGGGCCTGTAGTGAGTATTATAGAGAATATGGTTCGTTGTGATGCTGGCTGAGCAGTATAGTATGGAAGATGGGTGTATATTCTTATGGTGAGTTTATGGTATGTCATTACAGTGCGTGTGTTGAATATTATTATCACAGGTGTGTGGTATATTCTTACGGTGGGTGTGCGGTATAGTATTAGAGAGCATGTGGTATATTCTTTCAGTGGATTTATGGGACATTATTACAGTGTGCGTGTTATATATAATGATGTGGATGTGTGGAGTATAACAGTAGGTGTGGTTTTTTTTACTATGGTGAGCGTGTGGCATATTTTAAAACAGGGAACCTGCGTAGACAATATTGTGAGATATTACTCAGGAACCACACGCAAGAGACAGAGATCCAAAAATCGTAAACCTTTATTGGAGTCCGAGTCAAAGCCAAAATACACAGGAATTGCCAAGCCACAATACGAAAACCAAAAACAGTGTTGACTAGACAGGCCGGGGTCAGAACCAGTAAGACAGATGAGCAGAGGTACAAAAACGATAGGCAAAAAGTCGTAGTCGATGAACAAAGCCAACGGTCATACACAGGGCATCCAAACACAGAACTCGTGGTCATACAAAAATGAGTCGAAATCCAGAAAGACAAAAACAATACAAAAATGTTATGATTCTGGTTCTGCCTTGCCTTATTTGTTCTGACTGCCATGTGAATTTTGATCCTTGCCATGTTTGACTATTCTTTAGATATATGTATTGTAATTTGGTTGGTTTTTTCATTCTATTGTCTTAGTTTTGATTTATTCCATGCATTGCACTTTGTCTCCCCCAGTCTGGTCCTTGGTCTTGTCTTTGCTCACAGCCCCAGTCATGCGTCTCACTCCTGCGGGTGATTTACTGGTTTCTGGGTTTCAATCTTCCTTCCCCATCTCGTTTACTTCCTTCACCTCGCTTCTTCTATATCACTAACACATACTAACAGTTTGTTGTTTTTGTCAATTTTCTAACCAAGACTAACATTGTATATAAGACTAACTCACTAACGAGCACTAGGGATTGTATAGTTGCACTTACTAATTGATTAACAAGCTCTCAGCACTCGCCCTGTTCTAGTCTCCGCCTCTTGTCTCTCCCTAATCTTCGCTGCTGCATTTCAGTGGAATCTCCACACCTTCTTTTGCTTTCCTTTCTCTCAGTATCTGTGCACATTAAAACTGCTTGACTGGAGCCGTATGTTTGTCTATAGGATTGTCTTGTGATCGCTGTCCACGTTTTGGCTTTTGCCTACTTTATGTGATTAGGTTCTCACTCCTGTTTCACCCTTTGTAATTAGTCTCATTTCCTGCACCTGTGTTCTATGTACCATGTGATCTCCCTGGAGTGTATATTAGGTGTCTCTTCACAGAACTTCCCTGTCAGATTGTCTCTCGTGTTTATCTGTGCTGCTCATTATCCCGCCTTGTACTCATTGCGTTTCTCCTCTGACTGGACCATCTGACTTTTGATTTTTTGCTTGCCCCTATTGAATTACCGTTGCATCTGTGTTTTCGAAACCTTTTTGCCGGACTACGATTTTTGTGATTGCTGCCCTGGTAACGATTCGGATTCGCCCTTTGGTTTTTGATTTTTGCTTCTTTGACAAACCTGTGCCTGTGCACCGAATCTGTTTTGCCTGACTTCGAGTTCTGTGTTTGCTGCCCTGGTTACGACTGATTCTGTCCCACTGGATTTTGACTTTGGGATTGTGGAGTCTGAACTGTTGCCTTCTGCCCTGTTGGGGTTACCCCCCTCGCTCAATAAAATCTCTACTGCAATCCTGTGGTCTCGTGATTGGTTCCTGAACGATTCCTCACAAAAAAGGGCAATGGCAAGAATCAAGGTCGGACAAACCAGTAGAAGAGAAACAATAATCAATGGCATACGAGGCGCTCTGTGCAATGAAATATTGATCAACGTTCTGACAAGAGCTGTGAGTGAAAAGACTCCTAATATACACACAGGAAGGGTCACATGCTATACAGAGATCAGCTGTGGGGAATGAGACTAATTACATTGGGAGAATCACACGAGGGAAACCCTAATCACGGAAATTGGCGAGAGACAAAATACGGACAGGAATCACACAAACAGCCTATGACATTTAAACAGCTCCGGTCCAGGAGTTCTACGTGCACAGATAACGAGCGCAGGAGA
>CM056574.1:2575000-2680000 GCA_029721435.1 Gymnothorax reevesii | reverse complement strand
TTACCCGACTATCAGAAACCATAGACATCACCAGACTCTCAGAAACCATAGACATCACCAGACTCTCAGAAACCACATACATTACCCGACTATCAGAAACCATAGACATCACCAGACTCTCAGAAACCATACACATCACCAGACTCTCAGAAACCACAGACATTACCCGACTTTCAGAAACCATAGACATCACCAGACTCTCAGAAACCATACACATCACCAGACTCTCAGAAACCACAGACATTACCCGACTATCAGAAACCATAGACATCACCAGACTCTCAGAAACCATACACATCACCAGACTCTCAGAAACCAGAGACATTACCCGACTATCAGAAACCATAGACATCACCAGACTCTCAGAAACCATAGACATCACCAGACTCACAGAAACCATAAACATCACCAGACTCACAGAAACCATAGACATCACTGGACTCTTCGGCTCGTATTCAGAAACGACACTCACACTCACCCTCCACTCGCCATATAGTGAGTACGACTGAAACGTAACTGGAGTGTGAGAGAGAGAGAGACCTACCACTAACCGAGAGAGCGGTCCCACTCCTCGCCAATTGCTATTCACAAACGCCACTCGAGCATAACTGACAGTAGTGGGCACTGGGTACCAGAGGCGGTGCGTCGGCTGCTGCAAAGGGACGCTCAATCCTCACCCTTCAGTGCTGAATGACCTAAACCTGTCGCAGTTTACTTTTCTTGATTAGAAAGTTTCTAAGACTAATTGGTAAAACGACAATCAAATTTATCTTTAATAGCGTTGTTATACATTGCTTCGCAAAATTGAGGCGTTTCTCTCGCTCATAAATGACGACGTAAATATCAGCATGTCTTTATAAATTCTGCGGTCGAGTGGCTCGCGAAAGGTGCAGGACAGCCCACGAGGCTCACTAAGCAACAAGCTGTGACACGTGGCGGACATTTCCTTCTACATTCAGCGGTTAAGAATCTAGAAAAGAATGGATTTGCGTGACTTACAGCTACATGAGCCTCGCAGACCAATCCACACGCGCCCCACGAGCCGCTGAGCGCAGAATTTTCCAACCCATCGATAAAGAAAAGCACGAGAAATCCGAATCCGTGAGAGTTGACAGATATGCGGCATTAATGAAAACTGGCCTCACCTGATAATGTTGAGAGTTTTTGCAATGGTAATTTAAATGAACTGAAAACAGTTCATGTCCAATCATTATCTTTAAGGGATGGTTTTGAGCTTCCCCTATTGTCAGTTCACCAGTAGCCACCGGCAGGTACACAAATGTTAACCTTGAGTTCACCACAGTGCTGTTCGTAAACACTGAAACCCGGTGGTCAGTTGGTAAGTTACCGGCATCGTTATCATCATTATAGTTAAAATTTGCGTAGTTGCGATTCCGTCGAGCATGTGGCTGTAAATGATCCAGAGTTTCTAATGTTTATAACCACCTGAAAGCCATGACAACGAAATACCGGCGCAAGTTAGTGCGGCTCAAGGGAGGTGATCCCTGCACTCAACCTTCACTCAGAAAGAGACGCTATTTTCAGTGTGAGTGAGGTCTCTGAAGGCAAATGAGTGTTAGGACAACCTCTGACTCATTTAGTATAACCTGACACTAACTAAGTTTTAGTACTCACTCGCACTCAATTAGTATGAGTGTCGTTTCTGAATACGGGCCTTAGAAACCACAGACATCACCAGACTCACGGAAACCACAGACCTCACCAAACTCTCAGAAACCACAGACCTCACCAGACTCTCAGAAACCACAGACATCACCAGACTCTCAGAAACCACAGACCTCACCAGACTCTCAGAAACCACAGACATCACCAAACTCTCAGAAACCACAGACATGACCAGACTCTTAGAAACCACAGACATCACCAGACTCTCAGAAACCACAGAACTCACCAGACTCTCAGAAACCACTGACATCACCAAACTCTCAGAAACCACAGAACTCACCAGACTCTCAGAAACCACAGACCTCACCAGACTCTCAGAGACCACAGAACTCACCAGACTCTCAGAAACCACAGACATCACCAGACTCTCAGAAACCACAGACATCACCAGACTCTCAGAAACTACAGACATCACCAGACTCTCAGAAACCACAGACATCACCAGACTCTTAGAAACCACAGACATCACCAGACTCACAGTCTCTTCCGCAGTGATACTCTGTCCGGCTTCACTGCAGCTGTATTGACTTCATGCCCTGTTGATGGAGCTGTAGTTTCACCTTCAGCAAGTGCAGTGCCTGTTTGTTTGGCATTGGGTCAGGTGATTGACTTTGGGTGATGATGTTGAGCTGCTTTTGCAGTACGCTCAATATGTGATATGAAATCTACACCAATCATGTATTGTGATAAACGTAAAGCTAATTCAAAAAATGAGACCTGCTCTCACGGACACAACCATGTCAGTGTTTCTGTGCCCTGTTTGTCTCTACCTTTCGGTCGGCTGAGTGGGACAAACACCCCTCTGTCTCTGACCCAAATCCATTAAAACCCACCTATTATGTCCTCTTCTACCTCTGGGTGGCGATAGTTTCCCGTTTCCCGTAAACTGAGTTGTAACACCACCCTTAAAACAAACCAAGTCCACTGGGTTCAATCACATAAAGACACACAAACAACCAAAACACTAAAACCAAGTGACTAAAGAAACACAAAGGCAAAGCAGAAGAGTAACACAGAAGTGTCCGGCCGAGAGCCAGCGAGAGCCGCCGCACCGCCCCAGAGTCCTGCTGAGCCCCACCTGCGCAGACGGGCCGCATCACTCAGGAAAACACAGGCAGCAGGCAAAGGGCAGAAACAAAAGCCAACCAAGAGGCCCTCCAATCACAAACCAGCTGCTACGCCCTTGATCTGCGCTGTGAAGAATCGTCCAGTGGGTTTTGAAGAATTTTGGCAGATTGTGAGCAGATAATGTTGCCGTATGAGACTGAGAATTCAACCTGCTGCTTTTGTCAACAGTCGCATTGTCAGTAAATACAAGGGAACCATCTCTATCTGGCAGCCATACATGCCCACACATGATCACTCTCAACAGATGCAGTGTGTGCTTCAAATAATGAGCAGTTCCTCCCCTCCTCCATACTCTTCTATCTTTCTGGTACAGGATGATCTTTGTTTCATGTGTCTGTAGAATGTTGTTCTGGGACTGCATGGGATTTTATGAATGTGTTAAGCAAATTTCCTGCTTTTCAGGGTCACTAATAGCTGCATATTTTAGTTAATTCATTCATTCTGGTGAAGTCTTCTCTTGATTGCTCAATTTGACACAGATACACCATCCTCGTGTTCTTAATCTGGCTAACTGTAGTGATGGGGTTTGTTTTCCTCAGTGAAGAATTCTTCCGTTCTCCAGAACATCACAGGTCTCCTGCTGTTCTTCATCTTAGCAGCGCATTCTTTCTCCAAGTGTTTCTGGCTTGTTTTGACTTTTCAGCCTAATGACGGTTTGCTTCACTGGCAGGCAGGGCTCTTTGGACAATATACACATCTCCAAATAAAACTCCAAACCTGAAATTGGCCCTTTATCTGCTAATTGGTAAATGAAGTAATGGAACAGCCATGGAACAGCTTTGAAACCAACTGACAAATTATTTTTGGCCCCTGGTAAAAAGGACTGTGACTCCTACACGGTTTGGAGGTGAATCATCCGAGTCACTGAGATCAGTTATTGCGGTCTTGCCCCTCTTCGTCCTGAGAGCACAAAGTCTATTATTTTGAAAAACTAGAAAGATGGAATCGTCAAACCTTAGCACTCCTTCCCATTTCATTTGAGCTCGAGACCAGAGAAGTCAGCGGCACTTCTGGATAGTGTAAATATATGGCTTCACATTGTAGTGTCTTTACTCGCATTTGATAATATCACGACAAACTGTGTTCACTGACATAGGTCATCTGAAGTATTTTATTTTTTTATTAACCTTTATTTCTACAGACAAAAATCTCATTTAGACTCATTTACAAGAGAGACGTGTTCAGGGTCGGCAGCAGCAGAACACAATGTTACAGACTAACTGAACGCACAAGAGACAAAACACAAAACATTAAAATAATTAATGCAAATGTGCGACAAGAAGAATAAAACTACTTAAGTACATGTGCAGACCCCCACAGACGCTCTCACCAGCCTTCCTACGAGAAGTTTGAAGTCCCCTAGAGGAATAAAGCTGGACAGCTTCTGCTGAAGCATGCTCCAGGTTGCAGCGGCAGAGCAGTAGAACGACTTTTTGCCAAGTTCAGTACGGACTGAGGGGACTGGAGGCTACGATCAGACTGTTTTCGTGTCGTATACAGGGACAGATAGGAGGGGAGCAGACCGATGATGGATTTATAGATAAAACGATAACAGTGAGTGATTCTGCGCATGGAAAGTGATGACCAGTTTGTGAGAGAGTACAGAGTACTGTGATGTGTGAGCGGTTTACAAGTAATTACTACCACCTGTGGTTATGTCCATTGCAGAGGTGTCTTAGTGGTTAAAGCAATGACATCTGAAAGCTCGAAGGTCACTGGCATCCAATAAAGTTATTCGGCCTTATATTTTACATGCAGATGTGTTCCAGTTCCTGCGGTTTCACTGAATATTTTTACTCCACTATAGATCCCTATAATCCCTGCAATCAAACATGGAGAAACTTTGTTCTTCAAGTATTTGACTATTTGCTCATGCAGTTTTTTAGTGATGTGATGAATCTCAAACCATTTCGCTGGCAAATGTCCGCGCATTTTGTGACTGAGTAACATGTTACCTGTACACCTGTGTACCCGCGATACGCTCCAAACGGGAGTTTCTTCGAAGACTTCCAAACCTTTCCAGTCTATCCATTCCCCTGTCCCAATGGTTTTGGAACCTGTTGCAAAAATGTGCAAATATTACCAACATCATAAGGTGATAGGGTAAAACTATACTTATAAAATACTATATATATTTTTTTTTACTATTTGTATTTTTACTATATAAAATACTTTTTCTTGAAGTTTAGGTGAAGGAGATTTTATATTCTTGTGGAATTAAGGTTTAATTTCTACTAAAATATGCTTTCTCAGATCACTAAAATAACATCTTTGTATATGTCTGAATGTTTATGGTCCTCAATATGAGGATGATCACAGATGTGTACTGTTTTGAGATTTCTCATGCTGGTTTTATTTTTTATTTTGCCAGGGAAGTCCCGTTGAGATTGCAATCATAGAGCCCTGGGTGTTGAGGTGGAGAGGGAGAGGGCAATTTGCACAGCCAATCAGATCAGGGGATGATTAGGTGGCAGGTTGGGACTTTAGCCATGACACCGGGGAACCCCCTACTCTTATCGAATGGTGTCATACAATCTTTAATGACTACAGTGGGTCAGGACCTCGGTTTAATGTCTCATCCGAAAGACGGATGTATCAGAGACTTTAGTAACTGCATGTAGAAGAGTCCTCGAACATTTTTATTCTAGAATTGCTTGGAATGAAAAAAAACAATATTCCAAAAAAACTTGGTTCAAAAAACTAATAGGCTCTGCTTTCTTAAATTAGCAGTTTTTTTTCTCGATGTGACTTTCATGATCTTGCATACAGCCCTTTTATTGCGGCCATGAAGCACTGCGGCAAGCTTTTAGCGACCCCTCAGTGAAGACAACCTACTGATTTGAACGTCAGGAGCCGTTAAAATCAACTGTCGCGCAATTTCCCGGAGCACTGGCTCACCGTATCCCATAATCCTTGGTGGCAGGGCCGTCCGCCCACTTTGCAGGCCGGGAGCGTGAGCTGACGGGGCTGACAAGCCTTGGAGCTCATGAGCTCGGGGAGCCGAGGTGACAGCAGCATTAGCACATCATCCCTGGGGCGGCTGCGCCGTTACTGTGGTCTCAGGCTCTGCGCCACATGGTAGCATTAGCATAGCAGTGTTATTCTAGCGATTTTTTTACGCTGTAGTGCTTTCAATAAGGTTTTCTGTATTGTATTATAGTCGTTTTATTGTAGTGTTTTGCTCAGCGGTGCTTTCAGTAAGGTTTTAGCATCGTGCCACATGGTATTTTTAGTGTAGTTCAGTTAACCCCTTTCTGCAGATATAGATGCCCGCGTCTATAGACCTGCAAATTGGAAGCACGCTGTTACTATACTCGATCACTAAATGGCACCCCCGGATCAGTTATTGAATGTTCACAAGCAAGCAGACCTCGAACGCGGTTCTGAATACGGTGAAGTTCACTCCACTCCCTGTTTTTCGAGAGCTGCATGAATTAAACTCCTCAGCTAAGCCTGATGTGCAAACTGGTCAGTATCCTTGCCTATAGTATCGATCCAGCAGTTTAAAAAAACGATATCTTGACACAGAAAAAATCGTTATCCTTTGTAGCAACCAGTTTAGCCACAGTGAGCTAACAGTATTCCAAGTAATGGTTCAGAAAAATCAGTTTTCTGAGGCAAAAAAATCGACATGGTATTGATTCTCTCACATTCTATTGCCTATTACACAGTCCCCGGGGAATTCCGCGATTGCGGCGTTTTCCGCAGAATCCACACTTCACCGCGGAATTCACGGATTTCGCCGCGGAATTCCAAAATATACCGACACAAGCTGGTCAAAACCACGATTTTGTCAATTCACAGACATCTGTTACCGCCGCGCATCTCATCTCATCAAGTGTGAACTTGACCGCCAGGCAGTGATTGCGTCGTTTGGCGACAAATCTACATTCTTTGCCTAAGTTGCGTGGCGTATTCTGTATGAAAGTTTAAAAATGAAGCGATTTCTTGACTAGACTGCCAAGTATATTACAGCCAAGGACAGGGACAGTCAGTTTTCCTTCTGTTGCAAGGACGGCGGAAAGCCCTTTTGTTGGCCCTTTAAAGTGGTAGGCTAATAGATCACATTAGAAAATCGACAGTCGAGGACCATGCCAAATCTGCAAAACACAAAAGATGAATTCAAGAATAAAAACAGAGTAGGTCTACTGGCCAAAAGCAAAAAACCATCTGGACAACAATGCACTACAAGACAGAGTCAGCGTGTGAGCGGATCGAGGTAAGGAACTGCCTTCACGTCAGTCCTAATTTTTCTTTAAAAAAAAAATCAGCAATATTTAGGCCTAGACTAATAAGTTTTATGAACTCAATCAGTTGCTATGGCACACCAGTAATGACAGTCTTTTTTTATTAATAATTTTATGTTTTAATACTAGAGGCGCCGGAATTTTATCACTACCATTTTATCACCATGAACGGTCGTTTGGACCGCTCGGTTCAAAGCATTCTAATCCGACTCTGAGCACCTATGTTACCATGATTCTCAAAAGAACGAAACAACACCAGCATTACGTTTTTACTGGTTTAATAATACATTTATGAATATTTAGGCAATAGAATTGTATATAAGTAACATGAATTAAGCTGCTTTCACACTGGACGCGAAACAAATTTTTCGCAAGACAGATTACATTCAAATTCAATGCAAAGACGTTTCGCGATTCGCGTCTTTGCATTGACTTTTTAATGTGATCTGTCGTGCGAAAAATTCGTTCGCGTCCAGTGTGAAAGCAGCTTTATTGTAAACATTTAGCTACAACGATATTTTTGGGTAAAGAAATAATTAAACAATTCAGAACGACAAAGCAACAATTAAAACATCTATTTTGATTAATACACATTCAGATTCAACATTTATAGCCTAACGGCATAACCATATGGAAAATCGTTGCCTATTTATTATGAAATAATTAATCGGAACAATGACACGGAATTAGAAAACAACAGGTAGGTGCTAAAATTCCCAGACGGGTCTGAGGCACCTGCAGCAGGTGACGAGCGTCTTAATTTGTGAGCAGCTCCTGCGGACCTGGCACTGCCTCCGTTTTGCTGCCAGTGTCCCAGACAGTACTGACACGTAATTTATATGTGGTAAAATGTAAATTTATATGATAGGTATTTTCATCATCCTTATATGTTCATCTATTTATTTTCATCATCTTTTCATTTTCTTTTCAGTGTGAAATCAAGGTGATTTCACCCACTTTGTCTCGCTTTTTTGATATTAATAATAAAAGTCTTTACGTTTAAGGCAAGTTTTTGTAATGAATCATTCAAGAATGAAACATCAAGAGCAATAATTGTGCAACAGATTTTAGTGTCTTCCTACTTTGTTTCTAAATATTCTTTAATGGTAAAAGTAAAGGTAAACTTCTTTGATTTTTGAATGAGTAAGGGTTATACATACTTGCAAAAGGCTACCGCAGAATTTTTGCAGAATTGACAATTTCTTGCAGAATAACCGCAGAATTTAGCTTTTTTGACCGCAGAATTTGGTGAGATTTTCCACGGAATTTCATTTTTTTTACCGCAGAAATCCCCGGGGACTGATTACAGTTGTCCCATACAAAAAAAATTGTAGTTCCCAACCGTGGATTTACGCGTAGATTCCTTCATTGACAAATCCAGCGCTTCCTTATATCCACCCGAGTACTGGCGTTGATAGCCAATCACTCAACCATACACTCAAGCTCTTCTGCGTAATTGTAGAGTTACACTTCATGGCCTCGTGAAGTTTCCCTGATAACAATGTATTGATTGGCTCGTTTCTTATCCAATTCCCGAGGGTTTAAACATTTTAGAGTAAGTGAAACACATTGATTGGACAAACACAGAGCATACAAACCAATGCGTATCAGCAGGCTCGGTTGTATCCTGTCTACGTTATGCACATTACGCGGCTGAAATAGATGGGATTTACAGAAAATCGGTTCGCAAAACTGGCCTTGAAGTGTTCAGTTACATTACAGGATTTAAATGAGAACGATATGCTCTATTGGAATTATTTCGAATGAAACAGGACCGGAGGGTTCTTGCTACTGGATACATCGGTCTCTATTTTATACAGTCAATGTCTCTGGAGGAGGGATTCACGAAAAAGGTCAGGCTGCTATTTTTGTTTGATTTTTTTTTTCTGTTTCGGAATGTATATGTACTCAACAAAGTCGAATGTCGAGGTTTTTTTCCTGTTTAAAACGCGAACTGCCCGTGCATTTTGGTGTGGACCCCCGGTACGTTCATTGCACGTTTCTTTTGAATCGGGAGACGCAATGGATTTGATATTCCCTGAAAGTGGAGTGTCTGTTCAGTTAAAATAAGGTATATTTCAGAATTCAGATATTACTGTGTTAGTGAGGTGTACTTGCTCCTTATAAGTGTTGAAATGGGTTCGACTTCGCTGACGAAGGTAATGTTTTGATCCCCGTGTATTTATTTGTTTGTGTGTCTGTCTGTCTGTCTGTCTGTCTGTGTGTATGTATGTGTATCGAATAACTCAAAAAGTACCCAACGGAATTTCATAAAATTTGGTGGGTTGATTTGGCATGACCTGAGGATCAATCGATTAGATTCTGGGAGTGATCGGGTCAAAGGTCAAGGTCAAGGCCACGAAAAGGTCAAAACCGACTTTCGGCCATATCTCGGTCAATTTTTATCCGATCGGCATGAAACCAACGCCAGTGGCGAGGGATTCAGTGGCGTCGGCGAAGGTATGCGCTCTACCGAGTGCCCGTTCTAGTTAGCAGTTTATTTAATGCGTGTTTGTGCTGGCTTTGAAGAAAAATGGCCAAAACTCTAAACTTTATTATGGAGAAAAGGCATGTTTCGTATTTGGAGAGATTACTGGTGACCACTGATATTCAACTGCACTGATATTGATAAATTCATACTAAACTCAACCAGAAAATCATTCGTTCATATTAAATTTCATGCCTTAAAGCTTTAATTGTGTTAAATACATGATTTTTTTAATGATTTGACAGCAAATCATTTTGAGACTTTGGGGAGACACTTGGGTAGCTGTATAATTTGGCTAATAGCATGTAGGTAATCTAGAATGTAATGTTGAAGATGAATTCTACTTGTGCTCAAGGAGTTTATGATACCATAAATGTATAGTTTTAAGCCCCAGCAGTTTTTCAATCGTCAGAATTATTTTTTTTGCAATTTCAATGGTGAATTCTCATGAAGATTTTTTATGTTTGCTGCTCATTTTCTCTACCAAAATCATGAAAATAAACTGAAATACAATGTAATTCTAAATGCCGTAAGTGTCTTTCCTGAATTGAGCCACATTTTCCCTCTTTGTGAAGCTTAAATCTTGAATTATACAGCATTAAAGTGGGTAACCCATAAATAGCCAAATTTGGCTTCTGCACAAAGGGGTTAATATACTGCTCTTTTGCATAGCTGTTGTTTTCGTAAGGTTTTTTGCATTGCGCCAAATGGTAGTATTAGCACAGTGGTGTTATTGTAGTGGCGTTTTGTGAAGCAGCTACCAATCTGGTCTTGGTATTTGTCCACTGGGTGCATTAGCATAACAGAGTGAGTGCGTTTAGCTGACTCATGGATCACGTCGGTCATCACACACTCACACCCGGAGCCCGTCAGAGAAGGATGCACTTCCCCCTCCTTGGCCTGCTTCCACCCAGCGTTTCCTCTCTTCTCATACAGATTTTATCCTCGCCTCTGTCACCACAGGCTTGCTTTTTAAGGTTTTGGGCCAGGGCTTTATTGTAAAGCGTATTGTGGCATATGGTTGTGACAAGCGCTATACAAATAAATTAGATTTGATTTCATACTTAAGGCATCCATACAGCATCGCAACCAATGCGGTTTTGGCATTGTACTACATGTTAGTAGTGGCTCAGTAGCATTATATTAGTTTTACTGGCATAGCAGTGCTTCTTATATGGTGCTACAGTTACCATTCGCTTGGCAGCAGTTTCTAAGAGCTGTAAGCATAGCAGTGCTACTTTGCAGTGTTCGGCATGTTAGCAGCAGCATTATCGTGGTGTTGTGTAAACATAACAGCGCTACTTGGCATTGTGCTATATGTTAGCATTAGCTCAGTAGCATTATCTTAGTGTTGTAAGCAGCTGTTCCACTTTGTATTGTTCTACATGGCAGCATTAGCCTAGCTGCATTACCTTAGTGATGCTGGCATAACACTGCTTCCATTGTGGCATTACATTTTTAGCTTAAGAGGCTGCTTTTCACTCTGCTGTGCTGAAATAGTTATTGAATTGAAGCCTCTCGGACAGATGTTAAGAACTGAGCGTCCACCATATGTGTAGGATGGGTTATTTTGAGATATACTTTACCATATATGGAAGCCTTCCTTCAGAGAGTATAATTTTGCAGATTCAGTCAAATGCTAAAGTGTAGATATGGTAGGTATGCAGCGCACGGCGCGCTCCCAGCACAAACCCCTTCCCTCTTCTCATTCTGTTAATGTCCGGAGCTGGCTCACCAGTTTTTACTCTCATTATCCTGAAGACAGCTTGATTTGGAGCATCGCTTCCTGCATGCTAGTGAGCTGCTATGTGCTTGTTTAGCAGATACTAAGCCTTCCGCATTAGCATTAATGCTACCCACTCTTGGGACAGGCACTATAGATGTGCGAATCAGTGAACACCTTTCCTCATATCTCTCTCTCTATCTCTATCTTCCTCTCTCTTCCTCTCCACATTTCTTTCTCTATCTCTCTTCCTCTCTCTCCATCACTCTGGCTGGGACTCACATCACATATATATTCTGGAGCATCATACACCTGTGCTTCTGTGTTTAAGGATTCCCCAGTTCTCTCTGCTCCAATAATACCCAGGGACACTGGGATTTAGTGAATAATTCAGCAACTGAGATCAAATTATTCTTTCAGAGGAGGAGTAGAGCCGGAGAGGAATATCGTATTTAACCGAGTTTTTAACGCCCCTCTGGGCTACCTGGTGGCTCTGTTCCACGTTCCCATAAACGAGGTACTCGACGCAGTTCAGTTCACAATTTTCCTCGATTTTAGACTGTGTGCATTTCCTGATTATCAGTAGTTCTATGCGCTGCACAGTCCTCGATCCCGTGCCCAGCGGTTGACGCAGTACACTTTGCGGGTTAAGCCAGCGGTGTCCTGTTGCTGTCCGGATAAAAATGAGACTGAATTTGATTTGTCGATGTGACTGCAGTAAATGAGGGTTATGGATATGGATATGGACCTGACCCAGTCAGAGTTTGATTTAGGCAAAGCTCTGCTTCCTTTGCAGTATTAAGTCTTCTGCTCGGGCTTAATTAGGCCACTGCCAAGTCTTATTCTCCTCAGCAGTAAATATCTGGCTTCATTCAGTAAAACGTGATGAGAAGAAATACAGATCATGCTGGTCTTTATTCCTCCAGAGTCAGTGGAATTTGGATATTAAGGGAGGCCGTTTAAAATAAATTCAGTCAGCGTCCTGTCCTGCACCTCTGATCCTCGCTGTGCTCCCTGCAGTGAAATCTGAGATTTTCTATCTAAGGACGAAGGCAGAGGCTCTTTTTTCTGTGTCATTGAAGTGTTTGTCAGGGTCTAACAGAGCTTCAGGAAATGTTTTCCCATTGTGCATTTATCAGCTTAAACGCTGCGGTGAGTATCTGAGGATGAAATGGCCTGTGATCTGACAGGAAGTGGCGCTCTTTCGGGACAGGAAGCGCTGCCGGCTGCTTTTGAACACAGCACAGGTCCGGCGTCAGAGGAGAAGGGAGTTATTTCATGCAGTAAAAACAATTCTTTATCACCCAGCCCTTTATTAGGTCCTATAAAAGAAGTTTTTTCTTTCTTCTAGGGATTGCGGTGCCACCTACCTATCTGTTTCCTCTTAAATATTCAGTAAGGGTAATTTAAATATTCACTAAGGTAAATGTAATGGGCTAATTTTTCTTCTATATTGCCACTGACTGCTCTGAACCCTGTTGAAGTTACATCACTGCTGTTAGCCAAAATGCAGCTGTAAGACTGAAACCTTTATGTGTGAGTAACACTGATGAGATTCCGGTCCCCAGTCCGTCCCTCCGCACAGGTGTCCAATCGAAAGGTTTAGGAGGTGAAATCTGCTCTGAGCCTGTAGCGGAGTGACTCGCAGGTTGGAGATGCACATGCAGTGTTGTCATCACTTGATGCCAAGTAGGTGCAGACTCTGGGTACCTTTGACCTTGGTGGAGATCTGCAGAACCAAACTCAGTCACTCAAGTCAGTCGCACGATCTTACTTCCGCATAGCCTTGTCTTCATGGTAATTTCTAATTCTCAATGTTGATGGTAGATAGATAGATAGATAGATAGATAGATAGATAGATAGATAGATAGATAGATAGATAGATAGATAGATGAATTAATCAATTAATTAAACGGTACACCTAGACTCTAGTAGCCTAGTAGCCAGCAGCCCAAGTTATCAGATTAATGCAGCTGTTTGGTCCCTAAAAAAGGTGTTAAATGTCATATTAGTCCAGATGAGTTTGGTGCTGCGAGTGACTTTGGATGCAAGTTTCAGGCGAATAGCCGTGATTGTGCTGATGTGCCCTGTGGGGTGGTCTGACTCAGGTGTGTAAAAGGACACACAAAAAAATCTGCTTTGGCCTGAAGGTTGAAGATTGAAATCCTAAGATGCTTTTGACTGCTGTTTGGAGTGAAGCCCCGAGAGCAGTTTTAGGGTTAAAAGACCTCAAGGGCACTGCAGCGGAGTTCTTCCCAACTTCATCTCTGCTGATTTAAGTTACAATCACAAACCGACCCACCACACACCAGCAACTCTGCAGGAGAGCTCCGGGCTAAACTGCCCTCCCGCTGGAGAGACAGGTGTTAGTTCGGCATGGCCTGTGCCTGCAGAACTACGGCTGCATACATGACTGAGATGAATGTAGAGACTAACTGTGGAGGAGTGTGTGTGTGTGTTTGTGTGTGTGTGTGTATGCTCAAGGCCTTAATGCACTGTGATGTACGCACTGTGGATGAGTGTGTGTGTGTGTGTGTGTGTGTGTGTACGTGTGTGTGTGTGTGTGTATGTATGCTCAGGGCCTTAATGCACTGTGATGCACACACTGTGGATGAGTGTGTGTGTGTGTGTGTGTGTGTGTGTGTGTGCGCGTGTGTGTGTGTGTGTGTGTGTGTGCGTGTGTGTGTGTATATATGCTCAGGGCCTTAATGCACTGTGATGCACACACTGTGGATGAGTGTGTGTGTGTGTGTGTATGTGTGTGTGTGCGCGCGTGTGTGTGTGTGGGTGAGTGTGTGTGTGTGTGTGTGTGCGCGTGCGCGTGTGTGTGTGTGTGTGCGCGTGTGTGTGTGTGTGTGTGTGTGTGTGTGTGTGTGCGCGTGTCTGTGTGTGTGTGTGTGTGTGTGTACATATGCTCAGGGCCTTAATGCACTGTGATGCACACACTGTGGATGAGTGTGTGTGTGTGTGTGTGTGTGTGTGTGTGTGCGCGCGCGTGTGTGTGTGTGTGTGTGTGTGTGTGTGTGTGTGTGTGTGTGCGCGTGTACGAGTAGGTGTGTTTGTGCGTGTGTGCGCGCGTGTCTGTGTGTGTGTGTGTGTGTGTGTGTGTGTGTGTACATATGCTCAGGGCCTTAATGCACTGTGATGCACACACTGTGGATGAGTGTGTGTGTGTGTGTGTGTGTGTGTGTGTGTGCGCGCGCGTGTGTGTGTGTGTGTGTGTGTGTGTGTGTGTGCGCGCGTGTGTGTGTGTGTGGGTGCGCGTGTGTGCGCGCGTGTCTGTGTGTGTGTGTGTGTGTGTGTGTACATATGCTCAGGGCCTTAATGCACGGTGATGCACACACTGTGGATGTATGTGAGTCTCCGGCCTGTTTAAGGGCTTCTATGCCTCCTACATGCGCACTTTGACTGCATCAATAATCAAACCGCGAGACGCCTCTAGAGCCGCGGTTTCCCGGCACTAAAAGCCTGTGGTTCGGGAGTAAATATAAAGTGCTGGATTAGCGTCTGTTAAGAGCCGCGCGTTTATCCCCGAACGCGGGTTCCTTATTTACAGGAGTCAGACGCTCCTCCCACGAGAGCAAACGCTTTTCATGTCATTTTAAACATGCGTGTGCGCCTTTGATCAGAGAAGAGGAGACACATTTTCCCTAGTTTCCCAGGTGCTGTCAAAATGAGCTTTTTGAAGAAAAGCGTCATTTTTATGTCTTTAGAAGTGTTCCATCGCTTATCGTGTATTGCTACACTGAATCGCTAAGACCTTTAGTTTATGCGCAAACCCTTTTAACGTGTGTAAAAGCAATGACATGTCAAATCATTGGTGCAAAACTAATACCGCCTGATCGATCACCCGTCATGCTATTGCTGTTGCGTGTGCTAAAAGGTTTCTCCTGTAGTGAAGGTTTTGGCAAACCGGTCCCTGCATGTAGCCAAGACAGGAAATGCATTATGATCACATGATGTCAGTGGCAGTGGGCATGATGTTAACCCGGGGCATGTTCAAGATCAAAGGGTCTCATGCCTAGATCCTGCGAGGCCAGAATCCAAAGTTTTGACAACTCATGAGTTCTTGTGCTTTTTCCAACATGGCTGCCAATGAAGGTCTGCGTCAAATTCCATTGAACAAACTGTGACAGTGCTGGACGCCATCTTGAAAAGCCAGGTGAGACGATTCACCGATGCTCTTGCGTGTCTTTGCAAGACTAAACGTAATTTAATCATTCAAGAGGCAAGAACTCACGGGCTCTCGCCCGACCCCTCGATCTTGAACATGTCCTTGGCTACCACAGCCTGTCATTGTGGCATACCCATCTGATTGGCTAAAATGGTGTTGCGCTATTGTGATAATAAATTTGGTTGCTGAAAATGAATAAATTACCATAGAGCAAATGATCTGCATTAATGTGTGGTTTAGTCATGATTTATATTTCCGCATTATAGAAGCACACGTACACTTATATTTTTCAAATTTACCTTGTTTGTCTTCATATATCTGTGTTTTATTGCTGTTGCCAACCATGAGAAAACAAGTTCAACCCAAAGGAGATGCTGTATAGGGCGAGTCCTTTGAGCACTAACTGATGAGTTAATTTGGAGGAAAGAAAACCAGGGCTGGATTTGGATCTGAAGTCCAGATTTGGTGATCTCTATCACAGATTCTGTGGCCAAATTTACACAGCCAGATGCATCATAGAGATTTTTTAAAAATAAAAAATAGAAATATTTTCGCAAATGTGTGCTAAGACAGATATTGTTCGTGCATTGTGGATTTGCCATGTGGTTTCTTTAAAACCATGGTAACCAACTCTGTCTCTGGGGATCTACTTTCATCTGTTTACCAGGGATCCACTGCATGTGTTTATAATGTCTGTGATTTACCCGGGATCCACTGCATGGTTTATAATATCCACGTGACTTACTAGGGATCCATCTTCTTATGGTTTACCCAAGATCCACTGCATGTGTTGATAATGTCCATGTGTGATTTACCAGGGATCCACTGAATGTGTTTATAATCTCCGTATGTGATTTACCAGGGATCCACTGCATGTGTTTATAATCTCCACATGTGATTTACCAGGGATCCACTGCATGTGTTTATAATCTCCTTATGTGATTTACCCGGGATCCACTGCATGTGTTTATAATGTCTGTGATTTACCCGGGATCCACTGCATGGTTTATAATATCCACAAGACTTACTAGGGATCCATCTCCATATGGTTTACCCAAGATCCACTGCATGTGTTGATAATGTCCATGTGTGATTTACCAGGAATCCACTAAATGTGTTTATAATCTCCTTATGTGATTTGCCAGGGATCCAGTGCATGTGTTAATAATCTCCACATGTGATTTACCAGGGATCCACTGCATGTGTTTATAATGTCCATGTGTGATTTACCAGGGATCCACTGCATGTGTTTATAATCTCCTCATGTGATTTACCAGGGATCCACTGCATGTGTTTATAATATCCTCATGTGATTTACCAGGGATCCACTGCATGTGTTTATAATCTCCACATGTGATTTACCAGGGATCCACTGCATGTGTTTATAATCTCCACATGTGATTTACCAGGGATCCACTGCATGTGTTTATAATGTCCATGTGTGATTTACCAGGGATCCACGGCATGTATTTATAATATCCACGTGACTTACTAGGGATCCATCTCCATATGGTTTACCCAAGATCCACTGCATGTGTTGATAATGTCCATGTGTGATTTACCAGGGATCCACTGAATGTGTTTCTAATCTCCTTATGTGATTTACCAGGGATCCACTGCATGTGTTTATAATCTCCACATGTGATTTACCAGGGATCCACTGCATGTGTTTATAATCCCCACATGTGATTTACCTGGGATCCACTGCATGTGTTTATAATGTCTGTGATTTACCCGGGATCCACTGCATGTGTTTATAATATCTGTGATTCACCCGGGATCCACCGCATGGTTTATAATATCCACGAGACTTACTAGGGATCCATCTCCATATGGTTTACCCAAGATCCACTGTATGTGTTGATAATGTCCATGTGTGATTTACCAGGGATCCACAGAATGTGTTTATAATCACTTTATGTGATTTACCAGGGATCCACTGCATGTGTTTATAATCTCCACATGTGATTTACCAGGGATCCACTGCATGTGTTTATAATCTCCACATGTGATTTTCCAGGGATCCACTGCATGTGTTTATAATGTCCATGTGTGATTTACCAGGGATCCACTGCATGTGTTTATAATCTCCTCATGTGATTTACCAAGGATCCACTGCATGTGTTTATAATATCCTCATGTGATTTACCAGGGATCCACTGCATGTGTTTATAATCTCCACATGTGATTTACCAGGTATCCACTGCAAGTGTTTATAATGTCCATGTGTGATATACCAGGGATCCACTGCATATGTTTATAATCTCCACATGTGATTTACCCGGGATCCACTGCATGGTTTATAATATCCACGTGACTTACTAGGGATCCATCTCGATATGGTTTACCCAAGATCCACTGCATGTGTTGATAATGTCCATGTGTGATTTACCAGGGATCCACTGAATGTGTTTATAATCTCCTTATGTGATTTACCAGGGATCCACTGCATGTGTTTATTATCTCCACATGCGATTTACCAGGGATCCACTGCATGTGTTTATAATCTCCTTATGTGATTTACCCGGGATCCACTGCATGTGTTTATGATGTCTGTGATTTACCCGGGATCCACTGCATGTGTTTATAATGTCTGTGATTAACCCGGGATCCACTGCATGGTTTATAATATCCACGAGACTTACTAGGGATCCATCTCCATATGGTTTACCCAAGATCCACTGCATGTGTTGATAATGTCCATTTGTGATTTACCAGGGATCCACTGAATGTGTTTATAATCTCCTAATGTGATTTACCAGGGATCCACTGCATGTGTTTATAATCTCCACATGTGATTTACCAGGGATCCACTGCATGTGTTTATAATCTCCACATGTGATTTACCAGGGATCCACTGCATGTGTTTATAATCTCTTTATGTGATTTACCAGGGATCCACTGCTTCTGTTTATAATGTTCATGTGTGACTTACCAGGGATCCACTGCATGTGTTTATAATCTCCTCATGTGATATACCAGGGATCCACTGCATGTGTTTATAATCTCCTCATGTGATTTACCAGGGATCCACTGCATGTGTTGATAATGTCCATGTGTGGTTTACCAGGGATCCACTGCATGTGTTTATAATCTCCACATGTGATTTACCAGGGATCCACTGCATGTGTTTATAATGTCCATGTGTGATTTACCAGGGATCCCCTGCAAGTGTTTATAATCTCCTCATGTGATTTACCAGGGATCCACTGCATGTGTTTATAATCTCCTCATGTGATTTACCAGGGATCCACTGCATGTGTTGATAATGTCCATGTGTGGTTTACCAGGGATCCATTGCATGTGTTAATAATCTCCTCATATGATTTTTTACCAGGGATCTACTGTAGTCTGTAAACAAACTTGGTGAATGTGGTGGGAACCCTTTCAAATGTACTGTTAGATAGTAATGGTTAGAGGGCCCCTGTAGCATACTGAACCCAGATCTGCTTCTGAATCTCATTCATGAATGAATGAATTAGTAATTGAATGATGGAATGAGGGATCAATTGGGTGAGTGTTTGAATGAATGAGTGGGGATTGCATGAAAGAATGAGAGGGTGAAGATAATTTTGTGAGTGTAAGAAAGAGTTAGTGTATGCAGTTGAATGTGTGAATGAATGAGCAACTGATTTCATGAAAGCGTAAGTACATTAATTGATAATTGCGGGAAATTACTAAATAAATGATAGAATGAGCAAAGTAATGACCAAATTCTAATTCACTCTGTCTGTTAAACCTTGAGGGTAAAGGATGCTCCCTGAGTGCGTTGGTTCCTGCTCCGACTGTCCTTGTCTGCTGCCCTTGGGAAGAACGTGGGAATGAAAAGGCTAGAAACGGCCTTCACTGTGAGTGACGTGCATCCATCGGTTACGCTAACTCGCTAGCGCAGCGTCACTTACTGTCAGATCCCATTACAGTGGGCTGATGACGCTAACACACTGGACGGATGGCTGGTTCGTACATTAGCTCGGTCTGCAGAAAGACGCCAGTCAACAAAGTCTGGAGTTCATAGCAATTTATGTTTGTAACCACCTGTCTGCCTCTGAAAAGTATTCCTGTGTCTTAAAAGCAGGCCAGCTTTCTGAACTGAAAATAAATCCGGGAAAAGTCACACTTTTTTTATCCTTGAGCCATCATGAAAAAGTAATGGAAAATAAAAAATAAATCTGATTTCAGTGGCAACATCGGTGCGAGCAGGTGCTGGGGGTGTGTAGTACGGATTGCTTTTAAAGTGGTTCCTCAGAGATTGTGGTGGTGGCTTGTAGTGCAGCGGAGGGTGAAATGCACCTGTTAGCACCTTTCTGCTCCCAACGCCCAAATTTAACTGTAACCAGAGGACTGTAAGGACTGTGTACCTACAGCACTGGAGCAGCTGGAGTCTGTGAGCGGCGTTAGCTCAGGCACTAACGGGAGTCCAGCACGAGCACCCATCCCCAGGGAGCTCCTGCCTTTCTGAAATCAGCCTCTCCGAATCTTTAACGACCCTGCAGAGGGTGGGAATTCAGCCTGACATTTAGCATGATATGTCTAATCTCTGATCACTTAATGCCCTCTTCCTCTCGACCGGTAAGATCTGTGAGTTAATTTTTCTGGAGAGAAGATCAGCCCCTTCAGGAAAGTGGTTGACTGCATTCAACTCGGCCTCATTTTGGGAGTTTGGCGTTTCACACCTGTTATTTCAAAATGGATCAGAAGCAGCTGGTGTGCTGTTTGTGATCAGTTTATAAATAATCTGGGACATCTCATGATGTCTGTGTATCCGAGTTTTGTGCGGCAAGTTCAGTTTCAGAAACAGTTTCATTGTTTTATGGTCAATAGTGTATCTTTTTACCAGTTTATATGGTGATTGTAACCTGAGCAGTTTGGACCATCTAAGAATTTGTCCTCATGATGATTTATGCTGCTGGATGAAGTCAGAGTAAGTCAAATATTAAAGGGTGAAACGTTTTCACACCTGTGATGTTGTGTTCCGTAGGTAGAACCCTCCTTTCTGCACCTCCTGTGTCACCCCTGTGGCCTCGTACGCCCGGATCAGACCCTGTAAATCCGCCCAGGTTTGCTCTCTTTCACAAGAGAAACGCCGTTTTCCATGAGACGCTTCATCTGCAGCAACAGCCTATAAGACGACCCGCAGCAGCAGATCTGCTGGCGTTTTGCTGGGCGTGTGTTTGGTAAATCTGTTGTTGACTGTCATAAAACGCTTCATATACCCTGGCACCGTGTCATATAGCGGTCGTCGTGAGATTTATCGTCTGTGCGAGGTTTGCACTTTGCAGTGAGAAGTGGGGTCACTGATTAAAGCGGGCGGATAATCCTGTTTAGAATCAGGCGGAGAGGAGGATTGTGGGGTCACTGGCACAGGTGGAGGGGAACATAGAGGCTGTTTTCAGCTTACAAACGGAGTGAGCTCTGATTCGAGGAGCCTGATCACATGACTTTACTGCAGTGACCAGCTTTATTTACAAACACTTTTTCAGAAACAACATACATGTGCTGGACTTTCAAACTGTTAAGCACATGATGTACATCGCTATGAAAATGTATGTGTTAATTCACCTGCTTATGTGTGTGTGTGTGTGTGTGTGTGTGTGTGTGTGAGTATGCGTGTGTGAGAGTGTGTGTGTATGTGTGTGTGCAGGAATGTGTGAGTTTGTGTGTATGCGCGCGCGTGTGTGTGTATGCGTTTGTATGCGTGTGTGTGTGTGTGTGTGTGAGTGTGTGTGTGTATGCGTGTGTGAGAGTGTGTGTGTGTATGTGTGTGTGTGTATGCGTGTGTATGCGTGTGTGTGTGTGTGAGTGTGTGTGTGTATGCGTGTGTGAGAGTGTGTGTGTGTGTGTGTTTGCTCACTGCATCCCATTTAATACTGTGCTCTTGTAAATGTCAGCTATAGTTCTGGCGAGATGCGAATGACAAAAAGAATATCTTCAGTGACGCATCTAATCTCGGCTGCATTTTGAAAATGATGCTTTATCAGGTAGATGGTCATGAGGTGGCTGACATCATCGCCATACAGCAGAACAAAAACATCATTTTGGGAAAAAAAATATTTCCCTTATATGACATCTCTAATTCCCCTCAGCGGATGCGGCTGCTGATTGTAACAGCGCAGGAGGGTAAATAAACAGTTAACAGCACAGGAGGTTAGTTTAACAGCGGTTAATACATAACACTGACTGTTAGTAATGACTTCCTCTCCCTGATGGCATCTGCAGTGATACTGTAATGATGCGTTATACACAGTGTGTCTGTGCAGGAGTTACCTCATATAATTCCTCTGGTAAATTATACACAGTGTGTCTGTGCAGGAGTTACCTCATGTAATTCCTCTGGTAAATTATACACAGTGTGTCTGTGCAGGGGTTACCTCATATAATTCCTCTGGTAAATTATACACAGTGTGTCTGTGCAGGAGTTACCTCATGTAATTCCTCTGGTAAATTATACACCGTGTGTCTGTGCAGGAGTTACCTCATATAATTCCTCGGGTAAATTATGCACAGTGTGTCTGTGCAGGGGTTACCTCATGTAATTCCTCTGGTAAATTATACACAGTGTGTCTGTGCAGGAGTTACCTCATGTAATTCCTCTGGTAAATTATACACAGTGTGTCTGTGCAGGAGTTACCTCATATAATTCCTCTGGTAAATTATACACAGTGTGTCTGTGAAAGAGTTACCTCATATAATTCCTCTGGTAAATTATACACAGTGTGTCTGTGCAGGAGTTACCTCATGTAATTCCTCTGGTAAATTATACACAGTGTGTCTGTGCAGGAGTTACCTCATATAATTCCTCTGGTAAATTATACACAGTGTGTCTGTGCAGGAGTTACCTCATATAATTCCTCTGGTAAATTATACGCAGTGTGTTTGTGCAGGAGTTACCTCATATAATCCTCTGGTAAATTATACACAGTGTGTCTGTGCAGGAGTTACCTCATATAATTCCTCTGGTAAATTATGCACAGTGTGTCTGTGCAGGATTTACCGCATATAATTCCTCGAGTAAATTATACACAGTGTGTCTGTGCAGGAGTTACCTCATGTAATTCCTCTGGTAAATTATAGACAGTGTGTCTGTGCAGGAGTTACCTCATGTAATTCCTCTGGTAAATTATACACAGTGTGTCTGTGCAGGAGTTACCTCATATAATTCCTTGGGTAAATTATACACAGTGTGTCTGTGCAGGAGTTACTTCATGTAATTCCTCTGGTAAATTATACACAGTGTGTCTGTGCAGGAGTTACCTCATATAATTCCTCTGGTAAATTATACACAGTGTGTCTGTGCAAGAGTTACCTCATATAATTCCTCTGGTTAATTATGCACAGTGTGTCTGTGCAGGAGTTACCTCATGTAATTCCTCTGGTAAATTATACACAGTGTGTCTGTGCAGGAGTTACCTCATATAATTCCTCTGGTAAATTATACACAGTGTGTCTGTGAAAGAGTTACCTCATATAATTCCTCTGGTAAATTATACACAGTGTGTCTGTGCAGGAGTTACCTCATATAATTCCTCTGGTAAATTATACACAGTGTGTTTGTGCAGGAGTTACCTCATATAATTCCTCTGGTAAATTATACACAGTGTGTCTGTGCAGGAGTTACCTCATATAATTCCCTTAGTAAATTATGCACAGTGTGTCTGTGCAGGAGTTACCTCATGTAATTCCTCTGGTAAATTATGCACAGTGTGTCTGTGCAGGAGTTACCTCATGTAATTCCTCTGGTAAATTATACACAGTGTGTCAGTGCAGGAGTTACCTCATGTAATTCCTCTGGTAAATTATACTCAGTGTGTCTGTGCAGGAGTTACCTCATATAATCCCTCTGGTAAATTATACACAGTGTGTCTGTGCAGGAGTTACCTCATATAATTCCTCTGGTAAATTATACACAGTGTGTCTGTGCAGGAGTTACCTCATTTAATTCCTCTGGTAAATTATACACAGTGTGTCTGTGCAGGAGTTACCTCATATAATTCCTCTGGTAAATTATACAGTGTGTCTGTGCAGGAGTTACCTCATATAATTCCTCTGGTATATTATACACAGTGTGTCTGTGCAGGAGTTGCCTCATATAATTCCTCTGGTAAATTATACACAGTGTGTCTGTGCAGGAGTTACCTCATGTAATTCCTCTGTTAAATTATACACAGTGTGTCTGTGCAGGGGTTACCTCATGTAATTCCTCTGGTAAATTATACACAGTGTGTCTGTGCAGGAGTTACCTCATGTAATTCCTCTGGTAAATTATAGACAGTGTGTCTGTGCAGGAGTTACCTCATGTAATTCCTCTGGTAAATTATACACAGTGTGTCTCTGCAGGAGTTACCTCATATAATTCCTCTGGTAAATTATACACAGTGTGTCTGTGCAAGAGTTACCTCATATAATTCCTCTGGTAAATTATACACAGTGTGTCTGTGCAGGAGTTACCTCATGTAATTCCTCTGGTAAATTATACACAGTGTGTCTGTGCAGGAGTTACCTCATATAATTCCTCTGGTAAATTATACACAGTGTGTCTGTGCAGGAGTTACCTCATGTAATTCCTCTGGTAAATTACACACAGTGTGTCTGTGCAGGAGTTACCTAATGTAATTCCTCTGGTAAATTATCTGACTGTTAAGTGCGAGAGGAACTCACTTGTGTTTACCTAATTAATTTGAGTAAATGTGATGATTACAGTGTTCCAGTCATTATGTTTAATCTACATCAGCTCACAGTCCCCAGGAAAATGTTCCAACCCATGACTTTTCCTCGTGTTTGATTTGTGATTGTGTGTGTGTGCATGTGTTTGTGTGTTTGATGTATGTATACATGCGAATGTTTGTGTGTGTCTGTGTGTGTATATATATATTTCATGTGTATATATATTCTTGTGTGTGTGTGTGTGTGTGTGTGTTTTATGCGTGTGTGTATGTATTTGATTTGTGTATATATATGTGTGTGTGTGTGTGTGAGTGCTTGAGTTTGATGTGTGTGCGTGTATGTGTGTGTGTGTGCTTGAGTTTGATGGGTGAGTGTGAGCTTGTGTTTGATATGTGTGTGTGTGTGTGTGTGTGTGTGTGTGTTTTAGTACGGTATAAAACATGTCGCCATTAATGTGTTGTTGCCTGGCTGGTGGGCTGTTCCCCCTCACATGGGTCTCATTATGTGCAGTTATTCAGCACCCTGCCTCTCTAACTGTGTGTGATAGAGGGGAGATCCGGGCCAAGGTACACTAACACACCTGCAAACACACACACACACACACACACACACACTAACACACACATCCTTGTACTTGTAACTTTGTGAGGACATTATTTTGACTTCCATTCATTCTTCCTGTGTCTCTACAGCCTTTCCCTAATCTTAATAATAAACAATGTATGCCTAACCCAAACCCCTACCCTAACCTTAACCTATCCCTAATTATAACCTTAACCCAAACCCTTACCTGAACCTTAACCTATCCCTAGTTATAACCTTAACCCAAACCCTTACCCGAACCTTAACCTATCCCTAATTATAACCTTAACCCAAACCCTTACCCTAACCTTAACCTATCCGTAATTATAACCTTAACCCAAACCCTTACCCGAACCTTAACCTATCCCTAATTATAACCTTAATCCAAACCCTTACCCTAATCTTAACCTATCCCTAATTATAACCTTAACCCAAACCCTTACCCTAACCTTAACCTATCCCTAATTATAACCTTAACCCAAACCCTTACCCTAACCTTAACCTATCCCTAATTATAACCTTAACCCAAACCCTTACCCTAACCTTAACCTATCCCTAATTATAACCTTAACCCAAACCCTTACCCTAACCTTAACCTATCCCTAATTATAACCTTAACCCAAACCCTTACCCGAACCTTAACCTATCCCTAGTTATAACCTTAACCCAAACCCTTACCCTAACCTTAACCTATCCCTAATTATAACCTTAACCCAAACCCTTACCCGAACCTTAACCTATCCCTAATTATAACCTTAACCCAAACCCTTACCCTAACCTTAACCTATCCCTAATTATAACCTTAACCCAAACCCTTACCCTAACCTTAACCTATCCCTAATTATAACCTTAACCCAAACCCTTACCCTAACCTTAACCTATCCCTAATTATAACCTTAACCCAAACCCTTACCCTAACCTTAACCTATCCCTAATTATAACCTTAACCCAAACCCTTACCCGAACCTTAACCTATCCCTAATTATAACCTTAACCCAAACCCTTACCCGAACCTTAACCTATCCCTAGTTATAACCTTAACCCAAACCCTTACCCGAGCCTTAACCTATCCCTAGTTATAACCTTAACCCAAACCCTTACCTGGACCTTAACCTATCCCTAGTTATAACCTTAACCCAAACCCTTACCCGAACCTTAACCTATCCCTAATTATAACCTTAACCCGAACCCTTACCCAAACCTTAACCTATCCGTAATTATAACCTTAACCCAAACCCTTACCCGAACCTTAACCTATCCCTAATTATAACCTTAACCCAAACCCTTACCCGAACCTTAACCTATCCCTAATTATAACCTTAACCCAAACCCTTACCCGAACCTTAACCTATCCCTAATTATAACCTTAACCCAAACCCTTACCTGAACCTTAACCTATCCCTAGTTATAACCTTAACCCAAACCCTTACCCGAACCTTAACCTATCCCTAGTTATAACCTTAACCCAAACCCTTACCCGAACCTTAACCTATCCCTAATTATAACCTTAACCCAAACCCTTACCCGAACCTTAACCTATCCCTAGTTATAACCTTAACCCAAACCCTTACCCGAACCTTAACCTATCCCTAATTATAACCTTAACCCAAACCCTTACCCGAACCTTAACCTATCCCTAATTCTAACCTTAACCCAAACCCTTACCCTAACCTTAACCTATCCCTAATTATAACCTTAACCCAAACCCTTACCCGAACCTTAACCTATCCCTAATTATAACCTTAACCCAAACCCTTACCCGAGCCTTAACCTATCCCTAATTATAACCTTACCCCAAACCCTTACCTGAACCTTAACCTATCCCTAATTATAACCTTAACCCAAACCCTTACCCGAACCTTAACCTATCCCTAATTATAACCTTAACCCAAACCCTTACCCGAACCTTAACCTATCCCTAATTCTAACCTTACCCCTAACCTTAACCAAAAAGTCACAATAAGCCTTTGTAGTTGTGAGGACCGGCCAAAATGTCCTCACTTCCCAAAAATATCCCCACTGTAGGAAAAGAACGCTTTTTGGTTCTCACTTTGTAGCAAGTACAAGAACACACACACACACACTCACATATGCACACACACACACACACATAAAAACACCCACACACACACACACGCATGCAGAGTCACATCATATACACACGTGCAAACTTACACACACACATGCACATGCACACACACACACATACACACATATATGCATACGCACTCGCGCACACACTCACTCACATGTGATTGTGTATATGTGATTGTACACAGACACCGACATTCTGGTGTAAACACAGATTCACACACACACACACACACACACACACACAGATTGTCAGTATTTGACATGTTCTCCGTTCACCATATTGCTTTGCTTCGATGAGAGAGCTGATCGTCCCGGCTCCTGATACAGGGAGAAAGTTCCGGACTGTGATCCCCAGTCCCTTCTGAGCCCTTTGCTCATTTCCTCCTGTTTCCTCTGTTGTTCTCCCCCCCCCTAAATGAGCAGTGAAATGATGTCATGATGATCGTTCCGGAGAGTTCCGCACTCTGACCCTCTCAGCCTCATCACTCTTTATTCAGAGTTAAACAACCTCATCACTCTGGTCACAGCTCAGCTGCTGCGTTGTGAGGCTGGGGGAGATGAGACATAATTAAACTCACGCAGAGAGTCTCTGTCCTGCGTGTAAAACCTGCCAGACTTCAGTCCTTCACACCTGATGAAAAGCACTAGTTTCGTTCAGCAGCCGTCGGCTACACCTGTGTGTACAAACTTCTCTGTGACTTCAGGAGTAACTGAACTGTGTCTGAAAAATCTTCTGCTAAATATCATGTCCTAAAGCATCATAAAACAGGTGCACCTTCATTATCGAGGAGGATTTTATCACCTGTCTTTCAAAAGCAGGCACAACGTCTCGTAAGAAATTGTGTTCTCGGTATTCGACTTTGCACTTGTCTGAATCATTGGAAGTAATCATTTTAATCCTCAAGGTGATGATTCCCCTTGAAGTGAGGGTGCATAATTTAATCAGGGGATTGATCTCAAGTCTGACCGCTGATAGCGATTGATATGCCGGAGATGTTATCGATCATCCGTGCTTTGACTTCCTCTGCCCTCAAGGTATCAGACAATTAATGTTTAAAAAGAAGTCAATGTGCAATAAATGATGTTTCCCCGAGCTGCGGTAATGTGTTTGTTGAGATCGATTTGTCCGTCGCTCACTTGTCTGATCTCTCTGCCTGATAACACAAAGGATGATGGGAGATGTATGGGAAATGAACTCTGAATGACTGTTTCAGGCTGCTGGGGTGCGGAACGCTCTCTGCTTTTTAATACGAACACAGTGCACGGCTTTCGGGCCGTTCGGAAGGTGTAAAAGTGTTCAGTCTGTCTTTGTCACTCATTATTCGCTTTGCTTGACAGCGAAGATGCATCAGGTTTGTTTACATTCCGGCACAGTTTGCATCACGGTGATCAGCACTTCTGCTAATCCTGAGCTGATTGCGCAGGCTGTGAATGCAGTCGCTCGTACAGCTGGATGTGTTTAGTGTAGCAGGAGGTACGAGGGCTCTGACCGCAGGGCTCAATGGAAGCATCTTGTCTAGGTCCAACACCAATCCTTTAACCTTTATTTAACCGGGATACGCCCACTGGGAGGATGTTTCTCTTGCACAGGGATGGTCTGAGAGAAACGTCAGATACAACAGTTACACTGAGGAAGAAAAAGACAACAGACAAGAGCCTCTGGAGAAAATTTGGGGTTAAGGGCCTTGCTCAGGGGCCCAACTACACAGGTCTTCCCAACTTTATCTCTCCAGACGCAGGTCAAAACACCAAACCCCATCAGGGGTGGAACCGGCCACTCTACAGCTGTCAATCAAGCATGTGACCATCTGTTAGGGTTTAAAGCATGTTTCCTCACCGTTATCCTACATTACTGCCCATATAGACCATGTGTAGATGGGATTTCATCTGACAATTATCGTTTAATGAACAGAATGTCATTAATTACATTATTGAGGCTTGAATTATGACTGAAAAAACTTTATTTGGGGAAGTATCTTTCACCCTGATGCCCTTCTCCGCAGTGTTACAGGCTGGGGGCAGGGGGGGGGTCCCCTGCTGGGAGGCTGCTTGATTGCGAACTGAAGAGTTTCTAGTTAGAGCCCCTGGTCAGGTTTGGGGTTCTGACTTGATCTGCAGAGATGATGTTGGGATGAACTCTGCTGTAGGGCCCCTGAGTCAGCCTTGACCCCAAAACTGCTCCAGGGGCCTCTCCCCTCTGTCTCTCTGTACCTCCACACTTTCTGTTCTAGCTGGTATTTCTCCCGGGGTGTTCTCGATAAAGCAGACATGCTCTCAGTGGAGTTACCCTGAGTACATAAAGGTTTAAAAAATGTTCCTGGAGATCTATCATCTATCATCCTGTGCAGTTGATTTTCATTCAAACCCTGACAAAGTGCACCTCAGTCAATAGCTTGAGCAGGGCTGTCCAACCCTGTTCCTGGAGATGCCCTGTCCTGCAGGTTTTTGCAGGTGTGTGAAGTTAGGGTTTGAATGTTAGCCCACTGGTGGCCCCAGATCGCAGGAATGCGGTTGGTTGTCACTGCTGTGTGGTTTTAGTGACCTTATAAAGAGATGCACATAAATCACACCCGCAGACTCTCCAGTAAAGCTGAAATGTGTGGTCTGGGGAGGGCTGTGGGCCTAAATCTCGGCGGAGTGTTTACAGCGGCCGTCTGTCCTGTGGGGGAGGGCTGTTAGGGGCGTCAGTGGCTGCGCTGGTGCCCACATTTCTGTGTGTTGAGAGCCGGCCTGTGATTTAGTGACGCAACATTCAGCTCCGTCTTACACGCTTCGTCACCTGCTCATGTATCTCAACTCCTGCCCATCTCAGTCCGCGGACAGCATCTGTCATTGGCTCTGCTATCTACACTGCTTTCCCATCAGGACCATGGACAGCATCATTCACACCGACAGTCATCTGTTCCTGTGTGTGCAGCGCTGTCTCTTCAGGACCATGGATAGCGTCGCTCACACATGGGCAGGCTGGCAGCTGAGGCTTGTCGCACATCATGGCAGCTGCTATTTGGCTCATTATGGGATGTATCCAGATCTATTTATACAGGTCTGAGGCAGTGTGGGGAGGCAGTGACACGCAGTGCAGCATCAGTTTGTCTGGAGTTCAGTGCCCACTGAGCACTACTGAATTTGCTCATCATTTTTCTGAAAAATTTTTCCATCATTCTTTACCTGCCACTTTGTATCCACATGAGCTCTTTCAGCTAAAGAAGGGCTGCAGACTGTTGTGCTTGAACTTTTTGATATTTATTTGAAGGTTTTGTGCAAAGTCTCCTGTGTTTGATTAGACTTAGCAGGGGCCTGTGTGCGGTTTAGGGCCTTGCTGAAGGGCCAAACACAAAACTGAGGTTTGAACCACCAAACTTGTGAGCCCTCACACATTAGCCTCTGTGCTATTAGCCTGCCTGTGCCATGCCCTCAGGAACAGGAAACAGTACGTTCCCAGTGATGTTAGGGGTGTTGCTGTGGGAAGCTGCTCTTCAGCTCTCGCGCTTGTGTCGTCAGACGAAACCTGCTGAAAGCAGCAGGTCTCAGGGCTCCGTTTAGCTCTTTTTGAATTTATTAAAAGCCCTGAAGAGTGAGCTGCCCGCTTGTGAGGGTGAAATGGCGCACTCGGCTCCTGCTCAGGGAGCTGTGTCGAGAATTTGTATAAACTCAGCTCTGCCGAGAAGGTCAATAAATCATTCGCCGTCGCACGCCCGAGGTCGCTGTTCTATGAAGAAACGCGCGACGTGCGCAGCCCGCGATATAAATCATCCTGCTCTTCCCCTCCACCCGTTTCCCACACTATCGGTGGACGATTGGGAGGGTTACGTTACTCAACTCGCCCTGCGCTGCAATTTTTCATTTTCACTGGTGTTTCTGCAGTTATGAGGCTGGATGTGTCTCATCTGTGGAGAATTTTTTTTGAGCTCAAAGATGCAAATTCGAGTCGCAATCACATCCCACGCTGGTCCGCAGTGTTGTGAGGAAGAATGAGCCTTTGAAAGGAAGCAAATAATTCAGCCTCTCTAATGCAAGTGCTCTTAGAGACGCGATTAAGGGTTTTGAAAATATAAATCCCTTCACTGCTGTGGAAGTGTCTGAGGCAGCTGAAAGTCGTGTATTTTCACATTTGCTGGGGTGTAATTTCAGGTCTCACTTAACATTCAAAGATTTCTCCACTGTTCGCTGTCGCATCATAGCTGGCTGTGGCCGGAGGTGCCCATCACTCTACAGCGACCGCTAGTGGTTAGTTCGAGAGCTGCCTGAACTTTAACTGAAAATACATTACCTGGCTCTCCCTCAGGGATACTGTAACACAAGGTTCCCCAAATTATGGTCTCAAGGGCCTAGAAATACTGGATTTCCGCTGTCCCTTTACTTAAGATCATGTGTAAACATGATGCGGCCAATCAGGTTCAGGACTGAGATGTTTTGTGGTTGAATCAGATGCAGGGTTGAGGTGTTTTGTGGTTGAATCAGGTTCAGGATTGAGATGTTTGATGGTTGAATCAAGTTCAGGGTTGAGATGGTTGATGGTTGAAACAGATGCAGGATTGAGATGTTTTGTGTTTGAAACAGATGCAGGATTGAGATGTTTTGTGTTTGAAACAGATGCAGGATTGAGATGTTTTGTGTTTGAAACAGATGCAGGATTGAGATGTTTTGTGTTTGAAACAGATGCAGGATTGAGATGTTTTGTGTTTGAAAAAGATGCAGGATTGACATGTTTTGTGTTTGAATCAGATGCAGGATTGAGATGTTTTGTTTTTGAATCAGATGCAGGATTGAGATGTTTTGTGTTTGAATCAGATTCAGGATTGAGATGTTTTGTGTTTGAAACAGATGCAGGATTGAGATGTTTTGTGTTTGAATCAGATGCAGGATTGAGATGTTTTGTGTTTGAAACAGATGCAGGATTGAGATGTTTTGTGTTTGAAACAGATGCAGGATTGAGATGTTTTGTGTTTGAATCAGATGCAGGATTGAGATGTTTTGTGTTTGAATCAGATGCAGGATTGAGATGTTTTGTGTTTGAAACAGATGCAGGATTGAGATGTTTTGTGTTTGAATCAGATGCAGGATTGAGATGTTTTGTGTTTGAAACAGATGCAGGATTGAGATGTTTTGTGTTTGAATCAGATGCAGGATTGAGATGTTTTGTGTTTGAAACAGATGCAGGATTGAGATGTTTTGTGTTTGAATCAGATGCAGGATTGAGATGATTGCTGGCTGAATGGAGTGCAGGTTTTTCAGTGTAACGACCACACTTAGCAGACAATCTCAGACTTGAGATGGCACTGGAATTTGACTCCCAACTTCATCGTTTTGGCGCTGTCAAAAACTGAAGGTGCTGATATTATTCTTCCCAAAACTGAGGGAAGTGAATGGCTAATGTCAGAGTAACTCAGTGTGCAGTGTTTATTCAGTATCTCCTCGGTACTCAACTCTGGAGGTCAGCAGAGTGCTCTCAGTGAGGGAGATCAGCTGAGTTTATGGAGTTTATGGGCTGGAGGGCAGTATTTTACACACATTTTGCTATTTATTGAGTTTAGAAATACAACATACAGTAGTTAGCCAGTTTTGAAGTGCGAGTTCGCTAGTTTTGTCCAGCTATTCGGTTTCTCTGACAAATTGTTCTTTGGACATTTTGGTTGAGATTGGGTGGGGAAAACTTCAGTGTATTCTTTATTTTATTCATTTTCAAGCGTGATCATTGGCTGCGCCGTTGACATTGCTGGACTGTGCGTATGGTTTGATTCTGAGCAGAATTTTTATCTCTGCTGAAATGTGGATTGGGTGCATCGTTAAAACAGATGACATCCTGTGGAGCGGCGCTGTGGGCTGCAGACAGCTGCGGAGCCGGGGGATTGTAAACTGTGTCATTCTCACCCGGCGGCAGAAAAACAGGATCCCAACCCTGAAGAGAGCGTGTGCCAAACCTGCTCACGGGCGCTCGCTCCCTCTCTCTCCCTCTCTCTCTCTCTCTGTCTCTCTATCCTCTCCAACCTCTCTCATTCCCTCCATCCCTCTTCCTCACTCTCTCTCATGCACCTTCTCCCTCCTTCTCTCTCTACCTCCCTCCTTCTGTCACTTGTTCTCTCTGTTTCCTTTTTCCTCCCTCTCTCTTTCTTTATCTGCCTTTCTCTCCATCTCTCTCTCTCATTTCACTGCTTGTCTCCCCTGAGGTCAGGCATAAATCCTGTCCCGTGCGGGGGGGTGTGGGGGGTGTGTTTGGGAGGCATCTGTGCCCAGCTTTAATGACCCAGACAGATACTCAGTAGGATTGCAGTTCCCCAAAATCCTCCAATGGCAGCTCGCCAGCGGGGGCCCGGGACAGGAGGGGAGCTGAGGATTGATTCTCAGGATGAGACTCAGATACGGCGCTTCCTGTCCACGGCCAACCAATCGTGTGTGAGGATTACGGAGCCGAACACTGAAGGAGAGATGATATCAGGGCGACCTAACTGTGTGTGTGTGTGTGTGTGTGTGTGTGTGTGTGTGCATATGTGTGTGTGTGTGTGCATATGTGTGTGTGTGTGTGTGTGAGTTGCACTCACACACACACAAACACACACACATACATATACCCTCACAAACACACACACACACACTCACGCACTCACACACACACACACGAACACACACACTCACACACACACACATACACACACACACACACACACACAAACACACACACACACATGCACACACACACACATACACACACACATACATATACACTCACACACACACACACACACTCACACACACACACACACACACATACACACACAAACACACACACTCACACACACACACACACACACACTCACACACGTACACACAAACACACACACACAAACATACACTCACACTCACACAGCAGAACATGCAGACTCCACACAGACAGGCTCCAAGCCGGATTAAAACCTGTGACCCTCTTGCTGTGAGGTGGCAGCGTCACCCACTGTGTCACAGTGCCAGCCCTGATTTACCCATGAGTTCAATCAGCAGGTGTCAGTAATTAGTTCCAGCTTCAAAGACTGGGATAGAGAAGCCTGGCAGTTCAGGCCAAGGTTCATCCCTCATTGATCCGAGGGGAACAGAACCTTGTTTTATTATTGGCTAATAGCGTTAGCTAAATGAATGTGCCACAGGAGACTTCGGTAATGAGGCCACAGATCTCCTCAGCAGTCTTTCCAGGGAGGTGGCCGGTGGTCTGTTGTCTGGGCGACATGATCCAAAATGTTTCACAGGGACACTCCGCTCTGTTCAAGGTCTCATCATTAGATGAAAGAATCGTTTGGATATTACATAATCACATCTCTGAATACTCTGCACGACTGTGTTTTGAAGAGAGGGGGTGCAGGGTCGACTCCTTTGGGAAGGGGCATGGTCACTGTATCCTTGATTAAGGGCAACCCAACTGCCCCAAAAAACTGCCCCACTTACACAAATAGACCACGTCACCCTGGCAACATGAATACATTACAGAGAAGGCGTGCTGGTGCTAAGTGTGTCACGATTGGCTCATGAGAGTCTTCATCTCAATGGCCACATTCTCGCAGGATGGAGCTGATTTCACCGTCTGCCCAGTGATTCAACAGACAGGAAATCTCATTCTCACAGAGTCATTTAGCGGAATAATTGCATTAATTATCTGCGGATGGTTCTGACTGATGATGAAGTGCAGGCGTGTGAATATGGCACATTTCTGATGGTGTGACTGATGTTGTGTCTCTGTGAGTGTTTCCCGAGCCTGAAGGATCACCTGTGTGCTGCTGAGCTCTGTAACACACCCTCATGCAGCGCTGGCCCGGACATCTCACTCAGAACTCCGACCCATCGCTCAAACACTCAACTCTGATCCTCCCGACTCTTCTGTCACACACACACACACACACACCCGCACACAGGTGCACATACATGCATGTGTTTGTGTGTGTGCGTGTGTGTGAGTGAGTGTGTGTGTGTGTGTGTGTATGTGTGTGCGTGTGTGCGTGTGTGTGTGTGTGTGCGTGTGTGTGTGTGTGTGTGTGTGTGTGTGTGTGTGTGTGTGTGTGTGTGTGCGAGAATGTGTGTGTGTGTGTGTGTGTGTGTGTGTGTGTGTGTGTGTGTGTGTGTGTGAATGGTGTATGCCCCATGTGATGGATTGGTGAACTGTACAGGGAGTGCTGCATGCTGGGATAAGGTCCATTTCCCCAGCCTCCATGGGGTGGATCAGGGCTGTGCTCATCTGTGCCATATGCTGTGTTTTTTAAACTCTGTGGGTGATATGTCTCATGTTGACGGGCAGAGTTTGATTACACCAGTGCTTTTCTAACACTGCACCCATACTGACTGGACTGGGAATGCCAAAACCGCACTGGAATGAAGCGACTGGACTCTTATTTCTGACAATGTGAGTTTTCCCTGATAGAAGATCTTGTAAAAGAATTAATTTAATGCTCAGTCAGGACTTCTGCAGGGTCAAAGGTGATGAGTGGGTGTCGGCTGATTTCAGCATGACCTCCAGGGTTCAAGTTCAACTTCAGAGCTTCTCTCCAGTGAAGTGTTGTCCTGTTGTAAAATTGATTACACATAACTTTGACAATTTGTATCAAAATAATTTCGTAGGAGCACTAATTTGTAGTTATGGAAGGACTACATGATTGATATCTTGTGTACGTATCCCAAAATATGGTGTGATTGATTTCCTGTGCTGCCCCCTTGGGGCCGGTGGTAACAGGTCCGATTCACCTCACAGAGCTTCTGCTTTGACTCTATCGAACCCTCCAGGTTATAATACCTGATATTGCAGCTGTTTTTTTCTGTTCTGTTTTTTGATAGTTTAGATAAATTGCATTTATTTTTCTCAAATATACACACTGTGTAGCTTATGTTTGCTTCTAGTATGTTTATACATTTTTGTGTTCACATTTATGTCCAGTACAAAGGGTGTTCTTTGTACGGTGTAAAATTACACAGTTCTGTCCATTCTGTTGTAGGGAGACGTACAGCACATTCTGAAATGGGCTCATTACGAGAGTGAAGAAAATAGCAGGTCTGTCTGCTGAGTACAGATATAGCAAACCATGAGATTACAGAGAGTGTGAACTGCTTAACTCCGTCCTGCAGGAACGATCACAGGCACATTTGAGAGGCCTTCAGGGGGCGCTGGGGAACGAACAGTGTGTGGGGCCACTGGGCTGAAGTTGGGGTACAGAATGTCTTCCCAAATTAGCAAGAGTTAATCTGAGCTCATGAGTGTAAAATTAGCCCAAAAAATGTGATTGAGTATACTATTCAGCCCAGCAATTCAGCGAACTCACTAATCCGGCTGTATTGAGCAAGACCCAGCTAATATAGTAATCCTGCTTTGTGAAACAGGACCCAGCTAACTCAGTAATCCTGCTTTGTGAAACAGGACCCAGCTAACTCAGTAATCCTGCTCTGTGAAACAGGGCCCAGCTAACTCAGTAATCCTGCTTTGAGAAACAGGGCGCAGCTATCTCAGTAATCCTGCTTTGTGAAACAGGGCCCAGCTAACTTAGTAATCCTGCTTTGAGAAACAGGGCGCAGCTATCTCAGTAATCCTGCTTTGTAAAACAGGGCCCTGCTAACTCAGTAATCCTGCTTTGTGAAACAGGGCGCAGCTTACTCAGTAATCCTGCTCTGTGAAACAGGGCCCAGCTAACTCAGTAATCCTGCTCTGTGAAACAGGGCCCAGCTAACTCAGTAATCCTGCTTTGAGAAACAGGGCGCAGCTATCTCAGTAATCCTGCTTTGTGAAACAGGGCCCAGCTAACTCAGTAATCCTGCTTTGTGAAACAGGGCCCAGCTAACTCAGTAATCCTGCTCTGTGAAACAGGGCCCAGCTAACTCAGTAATCCTGCTTTGAGAAACAGGGCGCAGCTAACTCAGTAATCCTGGTTTGTGAAACAGGACCCAGCTAACTCAGTAATCCTGCTCTGTGAAACAGGGCCCAGCTAACTCAGTAATCCTGCTTTGTGAAACAGGGCGCAGCTATCTCAGTAATCCTGCTTTGAGAAACAGGGCCCAGCTAACTCAGTAATCCTGCTTTGTGAAACAGGACCCAGCTAACTCAGTAATCCTGCTTTGTGAAACAGGGCCCAGCTAACTCAGTAATCCTGCTTTGAGAAACAGGGCGCAGCTATCTCAGTAATCCTGCTTTGTGAAACAGGGCCCAGCTAACTCAGTAATCCTGCTTTGTGAAACAGGGCCCAGCTAACTCAGTAATCCTGCTCTGTGAAACAGGGCCCAGCTAACTCAGTAATCCTGCTTTGTGAAACAGGGCGCAGCTATCTCAGTAATCCTGCCCTGTGAAACAGGGCCCTGCTAATTTAGTAATCCTGCTTTGTGAAACAGGACCCAGCTAACTCAATAATCCTGCTCTGTGAAACAGGGCCCAGCTAACTCAGTAATCCTGCTTTGAGAAACAGGGCGCAGCTAACTCAGTAATTCTGCTCTGTGAAACGGGGCCCTGATGCTCGTGAGAATTGTTATTTTAAAGTTTGCTGTACAATGTGCTCAGGTCATTTTGGGTGCATGCAGAATTTATTGGGTTCTCGCACATCCACTCGCCCTGATAGTTGCCAAAGTTTCCTCGAAATACAGATTAAATCTGCTCCCCTTTCGTTTATTTGCAGCAGATTTGAGTTTGCCCATCAGAACTGAGAGCGGCAGGCATTCCAGGGCATTACTGTATTTATACTGTGAATTTATGGCTTGACACTCTAACATCACAAATCAAATCCTGCTGTAACAAGCTTTTGAAATATATGGAGCACCATTAAATGTGGAACACTATTATTATCTGACCACTGCTAAATGTTATTAAATGTTAATCAGACATCAGTACGCCGTGTGAGAAGAATCACTCATCGCAGGTCTAATTTACCGTCGCTGCTGATAAAAACCCTCTGTGAGGCTCGGGGCTGGTGATTGGTGCAGACCTGACCTCATGATGAAGAGGGAACACTCCCTCTATCAACCCCCGACCCACCCACCCACCTCACTGTGCCTCCACACCCATCCCAGCATGAGTACATGCATTTACATGCAGGAAAATACCAAACCAGCATATATGCCAACAATCTGCTTCAAACTGCATGGAAATGCCAATGTCGGGGCACAACAGACTCCATGAAAATAGAGCCTCCGGTCTTACGGGGCATCATGCAGCATCAGGCCCTGCTTTGCAAAGCAGGATTACTAAATTACCAGGGCCCTGTTTCCCAGACCAGGATTACTGAGTTAACTGGGCCCTGTTTCACAGAGCAGGATTACTGAGTTAACTGGGACCTGTTTCTCAAAGCAGGATTACTGAGTTAACTGGGACCTGTTTCTTAAAGCAGGATTACTGAGTTAACTGGGCTCTGTTTCACAGACCAGGATTACTGAGTTAACTGGGCCCTGTTTCACAGACCAGGATTACTGAGTTAACTGGGCCCTGTTTCACAGATAAGGATTACTGATTTAACTGGGACCTGTTTCTCAAAGCAGTATTACTGAGTGAGCTGGGCCCTGTTTCACAGAGCAGGATTACTGAGTTAGTTGGGCCCTGTTTCACAAAGCAGGATTACTGAGTTAGCTGGGCCCTGTTTCACAAAGCAGGATTACTGAGTTAGTTGGGCCCTGTTTCACAGACCAGGATTACTGAGTTAGCTGGGCCCTGTTTCTCAAAGCAGGATTACTGAGTTAACTGGGACCTGTTTCTCAAAGCAGGATTACTGAGTTAACTGGGCTCTGTTTCACAGACCAGGATTACTGAGTTAACTGGGCCCTGTTTCACAGAGCAGGATTACTGAGTTAACTGGAACCTGTTTCTCAAAGCAGGATTACTGAGTTAGCTGGGCCCTGTTTCACAGAGCAGGATTACTGAGTTAGTTGGGCCCTGTTTCACAAAGCAGGATTACTGAGTTAGCTGGGCCCTGTTTCACAAAGCAGGATTACTGAGTTAGCTGGGCCCTGTTTCACAAAGCAGGATTACTGAGTTAGCTGGGCCCTGTTTCACAAAGCAGGATTACTGAGTTAGCTGGGTCCTTTTTCTCAAAGCAGGATTACTGAGTTAGCTGGGCCCTGTTTCACAGAGCAGGATTACTGAGTTAGCTGGGCCCTGTTTCACAAAGCAGGATTACTGAGTTAGCTGGGCCCTGTTTCACAAAGCAGGATTACTGAGTTAGCTGGGCCCTGTTTCACAAAGCAGGATTACTGAGTTAGCTGGGCCTGTTTCATACACCAGGATTACTGAGTTAGCTGGGCCCTGTTTCACAAAGCAGGATTACTGAGTTAGCTGGGCCCTGTTTCACAAAGCAGGATTACTGAGTTAGCTGGGCCCTGTTTCATAGAGCGGGAATACTTAGTTAACTGGGACCTGTTTCTCAAAGCAAGATTACTGAGTTAGCTGGGTAACTGTAGTGTAGAACTTGTAACCTCTCTTTATACTTCAGTACAATGTTCTAAATTTGGGTATTTTTCTTGCTGACTTATCTTCTTTACTGAGTAATCCTGCTTTGTGAAACTGAGCTCAGGGAAAAGGTTGGAGAACACCTTTCAGCACGTTAGAACGGAGAGATCTCCAGGATGTAGCGGGAGGGAGAGATGCGTTTCATTTTGGAGGCGGGGTAAATCTGCGGGCCAGTCATCCCCAGTGCCGGGGTGGGGGGTGTTCATGGGGGCAAGAGGGCAGATAATGAGCCTTCAGGGGGATTATGGGGGATTAGTGCTAAATCCGCCACACTTGTGTGTAATTAAAAAGCGGCCACGCTAAGCGAGCGGTTCGATGAGGGCCAGCAGCGAGCACGGATATCCACCCTCGCGAATCCAGGGTAAGTCTCACTTCAATTCACATGAGTCCCAAAAACACTCTTAATTCATTTCACGAGCTGCTAAACGGTAATAATATTTATTTTTAAGGCATACTAGTATCCAATAGAGATTTGAAACTAAATAATGTTATAAACTGCTGTTAAACTGTTATTCACATCTGCACTGGTCCACACCCAGGTTGGAAACTACATCCACAACCCTGAGCCCTGTCTGCCCTCAGCACCAGTGCATTCTGGGTATGTGGTAACCATGGCTGTTGGTGTTGATTGGCTGCTGGAGATCACCTTCTTAAATTTGCTTCCAGTGGGGACTGTGGCTGATATCTGTGTTGACAGTAAACTGCTAATTTATTAAAATAAAATTCTCCATGGCATTTATGTTTACTGTAATTGCAATCTAGTGCCCCCTGCTGGTCCATCAGGCACCCATGGTACGCAGGTCATCCATGTGGAGATTGCGGCAGCTCCTCGAGCGTGGTCGTGCGTTCTCTCTTTTACTGGTCTTTCTTTTAATCTTCCCTTTATTTCTTCTTTTTAAATGTAAATGCTGCAAATCAAAAGTGACTTGTTATTTCTGGAGAAGTTAAAGATTAAAAGAAACAATATTAGATGTAGATCTAGATCCCAGACAGTGAGAACACGGTCTCATCAATGCCGCCTGTTGAAGGGAACTTCGCGCTGAAATGAAGCGTGATGTGATGTCAGGGCCCTGTTTGCAGCAGAGAGCTCATGTGAGCTGCACTACATTTACACTTCAGTCATTTAACATACAGTATTTTCTCATTAAAGTGCGATACGCTCAGCTAATATCATCTAAATACAATCCATTTATACCCAACATCTTACTCAAATAATTTGTACAGTGCCCATTTTTTATGGCTGTCTGACTGAAGTAATCCTGGGAATCAACGTTTATTACTGAATGTAACTGATACCGCGTGACCAATTTAATTTACAAGCAATTATATTATATTTCATTAAGGCAATACTTTTAAAGGACATGTATTATAAATATCTTTTTTACGATCTATTTTGTATATTTGAGCGGGAGGTGATCTCTCACTGAAGGGTGCCCTCTTGGAAGGTGGCTGAGGGGGTAGTTGTGTGTCGGAAGGGAAGTCAGAGCCCCTGAGGTGGTTCCAGGACCCAATGCCCCCCCCACATCAACTGCCCTACACCCCTACCCTGTGGGTCTGTATCAGGGGCAGGAGGGCAGGCGCTCTGGGGCTAAATATGTGGAGCAGATTGATTTGTACTGTGTACACGTGAGGAAATGTGGCCCTCACCCCGTGACAGACGCGCCGCTTAGCCGTACCGTTTAAATGTTGGCGCGCACTCAGGGCATCTGTGTTCGGGAGCCATTAATCATGCCATCTCGGCCAGTGAGGCCGGGTTCTGAAGCAGGGCCGAGTTTCACAGCTTCAGAACCTCCCTCAACCGGACCGGTGAATTTAATGTTGTGGTTCTGCTGGGGATCATTATTCAGTTACATGACGAAGGCTCCGCCCGTACATCGCTCTACGATGTGTGTACAGGTGTGCATGTGCTAAAACCAGTCGCTGCATAGTGATGTAGCCCAGTTAGTGTTTGTCCCACTTAATTATTTTCCCAATAAGCAAACTAATCTGCCTTGATAATTGACTAATCGGTTAGTTGATTGGTTAGTATCGTAGGTTCTTGAAATTCACTTGCAAAGAGGTGTCTTCAGTTTGTTCTTATCAAGCTCAGGCTAGATGCAGTACAGAATATGATCTGTTTCACAGGTGATAGTCGATTCGCACATCAGAAGTGGGAAAACGGTTAGTGGTCTTAAGCTGAGTAGCCGGTTCTGGACATCATGCGCAGAATGAGATGCTTGCTATAAATGAGCCAACACTCTCCACAATTACAGACAAAAGTTTATCCTGTAGTGTCTCTATCATCAGTGACATCATTTCCTGTGAGCAGGGCTGCTCAGCTGCTGATTTCCTGTGTCAGTTACAGGTGAGGTGGGTCGTGGCACTGTGAACACTCCGCAGAATTGTGTTTCAGGGGTACAGCGATAGTATTTTATGGAGCGATGAAATACTCTCGGAATTGAATTCGAGAGCTTTGAACTGCATCAGCTCCCAATACACTGAGAGGCTGAGGAACACACTGCACCAGAGATGAGGTCAGGAGCTTTGGACTGAAGGGGGGGGGGTTCAATATCTATGCAAACCCTTTGGTAATCTTTACCCAGTGCACAGCATCTCCGTCTTTGGTCCAATATCCCCTCGCCTCTCGTTCTTTCACAAGCCCATTCCCTCATCTGCCTGGAAAAACTTAAGGTTTCGCTACAAAGGTGTAGATACACCCGAGACCCGCCACAAAGGAGCACCGTACCCCGCAGCACACAGAGAGGGCATTTCAGAGCCGTAATTATGCATTATAAAAGCTGTTTGCTTAATCACTCGCTCATCATCTGCGCAAAATGCTTACTCGCTAAATGTCTAATTTAGCAGCCCTGCTTACCGTATCGAAAGTGTCTGATTGAGTCATGAAAGCATGGTGCGTTAAGTGTGAATCTACAGATTAGTGGTGCGCAAGGGTGTGTGTGTGTGTGTGTGCAATGAATGGGAAATAGTGCAATGACAGATGGCGAGGAACACACACCGGTAGCAAACAAAATGGCCGTCTACACATTCTGCTTGGCCAATTACAACAGTCAGTCTTTTAAATTGGCTGAAGAGACAAATTGGGGTGTTTGACTGAAAATAATTTATTCTGTTTTTCTCAGAAAGTAGCAAAATTGTTCGTGTCTTTGTATGGAGGGCGACGTGCTGGTTGACTGAGTGTAAGGGTACTCTCGAAGGGAAATGATATTCTTGAGTTATGGCTGTATGGTTGCTGCCGTTTATAGAAAGCTGAACCGATGCGAACAGTTAACGGACTGCAGTGCTTTCAGGGAGAGCAGTGGTGCTCAGCTCACCGGAGCTCCGTCACGCCGTGATCTCTCCCGACTCTCGGAGCTCTGGAGTGGGCAGGGAGCCAGTCCAGCATTAGTCTCCACTCCGCTCTGCTGCATAAATAAATGTGCTTCACTGCTCCCTGTGGGCGTCCGCTCAGGACCGCCACGCTTAGCTACACTACACAGGCATTTATATTTAACTTTCCATTCAACGCAAAACGCTGTCCAGGCCAGGACTACTGAACTCTATTACTGGAGATCTACCATCCTGTAGGTTTTCACTCCAACCCCGAACAAATCACATCTCATTCAACAGCTAGAGCAGGGCTACCCAACCCTGTTCCTGAAGAACTACCATCCTGCAGGTTTACGCTCAAACCCCTAACCAATCACATCTCATTCAACAGCTAGAGCAGGGCTACCCAACCCTGTTCCTGAAGAACTACCATCCTGCAGGTTTACGCTCAAACCCCTAACCAATCACATCTCATTCAACAGCTAGAGCAGGGCTACCCAACCCTGTTCCTGAAGAACTACCATCCTGCAGGTTTACACTCAAACCCCTAACAAATCACATCTCATTCAACAGCTAGAGCACCAATGCTCAGCCCTGGCTCTCAAATTCCAGCCCTGGTTTTATCTTCTCCCAGACTGTTAAATGAATACTCAGTAATTTCATTGGCCAAACTGCCTTCAGTAACAAATTCCAGGTAAAGAGAGGGTGGCAAACCACTAGTTTTCAGCATCAGGACTTCAGTTTGAGGAATCGTCAGCTTGAAATGTGAGCATACTGAGCGTGATGGTAATTTACTGAGCATGTGCAGATCTGCTAGTTTATTGAGCATGGGCAGATAAGTTTTCCACGGAGAGTGTGCAAAGCAGGTAATGTGCTGAGTGTTTGTTGAGCAGGAAGTGTACTGAGCGTGTGCAGAACAGGTACTGTACTGAGCGTGTGCAGAGCAGGTACTGCACTGAGCGTGTGCAGAGCAGGTACTGCGCTGAGCGTGTGCAGAACAGGTACTGCGCTGAGCGTGTGCAGAACAGGTACTGCGCTGAGCGTGTGCAGAGCTGGTACTGCACTGAGCGTGTGCAGAACAGGTACTGCGCTGAGCGTGTGCAGAGCAGGTACTGTACTGAGCGTGTGCAGAACAGGTACTGCGCTGAGCGTGTGCAGAACAGGTACTGCGCTGAGCGTGTGCAGAGCAGGTACTGTACTGAGCGTGTGCAGAACAGGTACTGTACTGAGCGTGTGCTGAACAGTTATTGTACTGAGCGTGTGCAGAGCAGGTACTGTACTGAGCGTGTGCAGAGCGGGTACTGTACTGAGCGTGTGCAGAGCAGGTACTGTACTGAGCGTGTGCAGAACAGGTACTGCGCTGAGCGTGTGCAGAGAACGTACTGTACTGAGCGTGTGCAGAGCGGGTACTGTGCTGAGCGTTTGCAGAGCAGGTACTGTACTGAGCGTGTGCAGAGCAGGTACTGTACTGAGCGTGTGCAGAGAAGGTACTGTATTGAGCATGTGCAGGGCAGGTACTGTGCTCAGCGTGTGCAGAGCAGGTACTGCACGGAGCGTGTGCAGAGCAGGTACTGAACTGAGCGTGTGCAGAGCAGGTACTGTACTGAGCGTGTGCAGAGCAGGTACTATACTGAGCGTGTGCAGAACAGGTACTGTACTGAGCGTTTGCAGAGCAGGTACTGTACTGAGCGTGTGCAGAGCAGGTACTGTACTGAGCGTGTGCAGAGCAGGTACCATACTGCGTGTGTGTAGAGCAGGTACTGTACAGAGCGTGTGCAGAGCAGGTACTGTACTGAGTGTGTGCAGAGCAAGTACTTTACTGAGCGTGTGCAGAGCAGGTAGTGTACTGAGTGTGTGTAGAGCAGGTACTGTACAGAGCGTGTGCAGAGCAGGTACTGTACTGAGCGTGTGCAGAACAGTTACTGTACTGAGCGTGTGCAGAGCAGGTACTGTACAGAGCGTGTGCAGAGCAGCTACTGTACTGCGTGTGTATAGAGCAAGTACTGAATTGAGCATGTGCCAAGCAGGTACTGCACTGAGCGTGTGCAGAGCAGGTGGATTATACACATTTGTGGTTTTAAGTTCAGGAAACAGTAAGAGTTTGTCTATGTTCACACATGAACAGAACTCGGTGACGACTTCTACTGCTGTGTCTTTAACAGCTGAGGGCGTTGTGTCTGTGATTGTCCGTAGCTTTAGTACTGAGAGTCCTCATTCTCTCACTGTTATTTCTGATTTACACGGGTGGTTCTGAACAGCACAAAGAACATTGTTACATACCTGTCTTTGAGCGCCTGTAGTAAATGAGATACATCCCATCCTGATGTCGCGGCCATCCTGTACCTGAAGAGAAGCATCCGGAAGGCCTGTGGATTCAGGATCTAATTCTCTGAAGCCCAGATTCTGCTCTTCTGCTCGTTTCAGCAGAAACGTGTGCATTTAACAGTTCCAGGTTTTTATTTTTTCCCAATGAAAATGCTGTTTTATCGCCTTTGATGCGTATAAATCACTTTTATAGTTTGTGCTAACTCTTCGTCGGCCTGTTTTCATCCTCTTGATGGACATGTTATTTTATCTCCGCGTCTCAAAGAGTGCATTAAATGATGTAATAGATGAGCAAAGATTTTTTTTATGAGCCACAGGAGATGCGTCTCTGCAGTGATGCAATCCATAAAGGAGGAATCGACCCAGTGCTGGGGTTTAATGTGTCGGGAACAGTGCTCGGAGCTCAGGGTGTGTGAGGAACGGTGCTGGGAGCCCAGGGGTGTGTGGGGAACAGTGCTCAGAACTCAGGGTGTGTAGGGAACAGTGCTCGGAGCCCAGGAGTGTGTGGGGAAAAGTGCTGGGAGCTCAAGGTGTGGTGGGAACAGTGCTCCGAGCTCAGGGGTGTGTGGGGAACAGTGGTCGGAGCTCAGGGGTGTGTGGGGAACAGTGCTCGAAGGTCATGGGTGTGTAGGGAATGGTGGTCGGAGCTCAGGGGTGTGAGAGGAACAGTGCTCGGATCTCTGGGGTGTGAGAGGAACAGTGCTCGGATCTCAGGGGTGTGTGGGGAACAGTGCTCGGAGCTCAGGGGTGTGAGTGGAACAGTGCACGGAGCTCAGGGGTGTGTGGGAAACAGTGTTTGGAGCTCAGGGGTGTGTGGGAAACAGTGCTCGGAGCTCAGGGTTGTGAGAGGAACAGTGCTTGGAGTTCAGTGGTGTGTGGGGGACAGTGCTCGGAGCTCAGGGGTGTGAGAGGAACAGTGCTCGAATCTCAGGAGTGTGTGGAAAATAGTGCTCGGAGCTCAGGAGTCTGTAGGGAACAGTGCTCGGAGCTCAGGGGTGTGTGGGGAACAGTGCTCAGAGCTCAGGGTGTGTGAGGAACAGTGCTGGGATCACAGGGGTGTGAGAGGAGCAGTGCTCGGATCTCAGGGGTGTGAGAGGAACAGTGCTCGGATCTCAGGGGTGTGAGAGGAACAGTGCTCAGAGCTAGCAGGGATGAGAGCAACAGTGCTCGGAGCTCAGGAGTTTATGGAGAACAGTGCTCAGAGCTCAGGGGTGTGTGAGGAACAGTGCTCGGATCTCAGGGGTGTGTGGGGAACAGCGCTCGGATCTCAGGGGTGTGTGGGGAACAGTGCTTGGAGCTCAGGGGTGTGAGTGGAGCAGTGCTCAGAGCTAGCAGGTATGAGAGCAACAGTGCTCGGAGCTCAGGAGTTTATGGAGAACAGTGCTCAGAGGTCAGGGGTGTGTGAGGAACAGTGCACGGAGCTCGGGGGTGTGTGAGGAACAGTGCTCGGAGCTCAGGGGTGTGAGAGGAACAGTGCTCGAATCTCAGGGGTGTGAGAGGAACAGTGCTCGAATCTCAGGGGTGTGTGGGGAACAGTGCTCGGAGCTCAGGGGTGTGAGTGGAACAGTGCTCGGAGCCCACGGGAGTGCAGGGAACAGTGCACGGAGCTCAGGGGTGTATGGGGAACAGTGCTCGGAGCTCAGGGGTGTGAGAGAAACAGTGCTCGGAGCTCAGGAGTCTGTAGGGAACAGTGCGCGGAGCTCAGGGGTCCTGGGCGCGAGACCCCGCTGGAACCCTTCCATAGTTTTCATGCAACACGCCTCAGCTGCCAGGGCTCTCCAGAAATACTCAGCAGTGTAAGTCTATGCATGTTTATAAGAATGAGGGCGGCGTCAGTCTTTGTCTCTGTGTGCATTGTAGCCCAGGCTAAAGAAAGGAGCTTATCTGATTCACTTCAGCACAGATACCAGCCACTGTATGCACCTGACTGTCATTCATGAAAACACACTGTGTTAACATGCAGACAAGTAAAGTTTCGAGGAAAAAGCAGCACAAAGTTTTGAGTAAGGTACTGGGCCACTCGAACTCACCAGAACAGCAGCAGTGATGCGTTCACTTAACTCTACAACTTTCTAAACCCTCCCAGGGGGATGGAGCTGTTCGTTTCCTCAATATGTTCCCTAGTTGGGTGTTTTGGTGGTGTTGTCTGAAAGCGCTGTCTGACATATCAGGCCAAACTCCTCCACTGGAGTTCAGTACGGTTCAGATCTGCGCTATAAAGGCCACAGCATATGATTCACATGACATACTCACCAATCCGTTCACCGAGCCCGTATACCATGCTTATCGGGTCATATTCCATCACTGGAAAAAGGTCATGACTCAGGATATTGGTGTACTGGTTCATAGAGAGCATTTCCTCCGAGAATTGAAGTCGTCCCAAGCTAAGGCAGCCGGGTTAGAGGACCCTCTCGCTGTCGGGACGCAGTATGCAGGCCTGTACTGCCCTGCTGAACACCACACATTCACTCACCTACTGGTGCGGAAAGGATGATTCATCTGACCACCTTGTTTTTATACAGACCTGTAGTCTGGGGATTATAGTTTTTCAGCCACTGAATGCTCCAGTGCGAATATGTTATGATCTGTATCAGTCTGTTTTCTGTATTTATTATTTTTCATGTTTATTCATCCATTCTATTATTGTATTGCACATTGTCTCCCCTGTAATGTCTGATGTGATTTGTGTTACCATGCCAGTGCACTCCCCTGTCTGCCTGCAGACACGCTTCGGGTGACTTCGGAAGTTTTCCGGTATTTCATGAATTTCCTTCAAGTCTCATTTTACTTTCCTTCCCGCTGTTCTGAAATTACCATATTAATTCACTGCTAGGCTGTTTAGTTAGTGCCGGTAATTTTATAGACCAACCCCTTTATCTGTATATAAACTAACCAACTAACATTCACGTATATTGATTAGGCGTGTAGATATCACTGTTTACTAATATAACTAACTCTGCTCTGTTCTGTAACTCCGCCTCGCTCTGCTGTGTTCTGTAACTCCGCCCGTTTTGCATTCCCTGTGCTCTGCTCTGATTACAGCTCACGCCCCTCAGGCGCTTCTCTCTGTCCTGGAGTCTTAACTGTGCACTTAGAACTCCTTTACCGGAGCAGTTTATCTGTCATAGGCTGTCTGCGTGGATCCTGTCCGCGTTTTGGCTGCCCTGCGTACGACCCACCTTTCCAGATTTCGACCACGAGTTTTTGGCTTATTGTCTACTTGCTGCGACACGCTACCCGGAGTGAAATTGCCATTTTTGTTGCGTGTATGACCGTTTTTCAAAAATTGGGGGTCCTTCTTGTGTCCAAGTTGATATTCACACTAAGTTTGGTGATAATCGGTTGAGAAATGTAGGAGAAAAACTTGTGCATACACACAGACACACAGACAGACAGACATCGACCTCAACTATATAATAGATGTACCGTTGCACATCTGCTTTACTGCTCCTGACTCCTGCCTGTCCTGTCGACTTTGCTTTTTGGATTTCGTTTTTTGGCTCAGCAATCCCTGTGTCTTCTGGTTCTGACCCGTCTTGTAATAAAGGCTCATGATGTTTGGATCATCCCTCATGATGTTTGGATTATCCCTCATGATGGTTGGATTATCCCTCATGATGTTTGGATCATCCCTCATGATGGTTGGATTATTCCTCATGATGTTTGGATCATCCCTCGTGATTGTTGGATTATCCCTCATGATGGTGGGATTATTCCTCATGATGTTTGGATCATCCCTCATGATGGTTGGATTATCCCTCATGATGTTTGGATCATCCCTCATGATGTTTGGATTATCCCCCATGATGTTTGGATCATCCCTCATGATGTTTGGATTATCCCTCATGATGTTTGGATCATCCCTCATGATGGTTGGATCATCCCTCATGATGTTTGGATCATCCCTCATGATGTTTGGATTTGGATTATCCCTCATGATGTTTGGATCATCCCTCATGATGGTTGGATTATCCCTCATGATGTTTGGATCATCCCTCATGATGTTTGGATTATCCCTCATGATGTTTGGATCATCCCTCATGATGGTTGGATTATCCCTCATGATGTTTGGATCATCCCTCATGATGTTTGGATCATCCCTCATGATGGTTCGATTATCCCTCATGATGTTTGGATCATCCCTCATGATGGTTGGATCATCCCTCATGATGTTTCGATCATCCCTCATGATGGTTGGATTATCCTTCATGATTGTTGGATTATCCCTCATGATGGTTGGATTATTCCTCATGATGTTTGGATTATCCCTCATGATGTTTGGATCATCCCTCATGATGTTTGGATCATCCCTCATGATGGTTGGATTATCCCCCATGATGTTTGGATCATCCCTCATGATGTTTGGATCATCCCTCATGATGGTTGGATCATCCCTCATGATGTTTGGATTTGGATTATCCCTCATGATGTTTGGATCATCCCTCATGATGTTTGGATCATCCCTCATGATGGTTCGATTATCCCTCATGATGTTTGGATCATCCCTCATGATGGTTGGATCATCCCTCATGATGTTTGGATCATCCCTCATGATGGTTGGATTATCCCTCATGATTGTTGGATTATCCCTCATGATGGTTGGATTATTCCTCATGATGGTTGGATCATCCCTCATGATGTTTGGATCATCCCTCATGATGGTTGGATTATTCCTCATGATGTTTGGATCATCCCTCATGATGTTTGGATCATCCCTCATGATGGTTGGATTATCCCCCATGATGTTTGGATCATCCCTCATGATGTTTGGATTATCCCTCATGATGTTTGGATCATCCCTCATGATGGTTGGATCATCCCTCATGATGTTTGGATTTGGATTATCCCTCATGATGTTTGGATCATCCCTCATGATGGTTGGATCATCCCTCATGATGGTTCGATTATCCCTCATGATGTTTGGATCATCCCTCATGATGGTTGGATCATCCCTCATGATGTTTGGATCATCCCTCATGATGGTTGGATTATCCCTCATGATGTTTGGATCATCCCTCATGATGGTTCGATTATCCCTCATGATGTTTGGATCATCCCTCATGATGGTTGGATTATCCCTCATGATGTTTGGATCATCCCTCATGATGTTTGGATCATCCCTCATGATGGTTCGATTATCCCTCATGATGTTTGGATCATCCCTCATGATGGTTGGATCATCCCTCATGATGTTTGGATCATCCCTCATGATGTTTGGATCATCCCTCATGATGGTTGGATCATGAGCTGCGACTGGTTCCTCTGAGCGCATCATCACAGAATGTGTTTAATAATAAGCGGTTCCTGCACTGCGACCCGACTGTAATGCCTCTCTATCTCTGTTTTTTACATCGTTTTCTTTCTTTTTTTTTAAACAGTCTGTTCTTCCTGAGTGTGGTCAGGTCCTGCTCAGACTAACCTGAGGGTTTAGATGCTCTTTTGTTTTAATGACACGTCACACTAACTCACAAACATCACGATTACGGATTGTGCCGCATTATCTGACCCTATTTACTGATGCTGTACCCTGGATCTTACAGTCACTCTGCCTCATTCTTCCTAAGCTGTCGGTAACTGAAGCTCTTCCTTTTTCTGAGATCTTTACATCTCACCACCTTAACGTCCACTGGACCTGCTCAGTATTTATATTGGTGCCACAAAGCATTATGGGATGTTAATTCCTGAAAATATCTGCATTTCTTATGTCTGTTCACTAACTCTAACCCCAGCCTTCACCCACACCGAAACCCTGACCCCAACCTCATCTCTGTACGCACACTAACTCTAACCCCAACCTTCACCCACACCGAAACCCTGATCCCAACCTCATCTCTGTACGCACACACACATATACTCACACATGTTTGTGTGTGTGTTTGAGTCTGCATGCGCATCTTTACACAAACACATATATACTATTCATACCTTAATTTATACACATATGCGTACACTCATAGCCACACACACACACATGAACACACACACATACATATCTATAGACTCTCACATGCGGTACATAAGTACGTACATTTAGTGCAGTATATCGGCAACCTTAGAAAATATGGGGTGTTAATGAACTAATGCATCACACACACACACACACACACACACACACACACACACACACAGCCTGCGCTGACGGATCTGCACCTGACTGCATCACAGCCTCATCGCAGCCCCCCATGTGATCCCTGCGTTTCAGTCCCGCTGTGGGGTTCTGGAGGGGAGCCAGCCACTGTGGCACACGGCTTTCAGAAGATATTTATTTGAATATTAAAAATATAATTTTCCTTTAACCACTTTTTTAAGAGAAGATTCTTGTTTGTAAATATTATTTAATGAACAACTGGGAGAAGTGACCGAAACCGAAAGTTTTTTTGTTTTTTTTTTCACAGCCACTATTTACTTAGGTGCCAATATTTGTGGTGTTCACGCTTGCTGTATGAAGTATAATTATTTCATGGCACGCTTGAATATTTCTGTCAACATGTGGCTTAAGAGTGAAATAACTGCTGTAAACAAGAAATTTGCCCAATTAGGACACATTTAAAGCTGGTTAAAATGGTGTGATTGCAGTTGTGGCTGGAACAGAGACTGGCGCACGCACTGGGCCCGCAGGACTGACATGGTGACGCACAGGAAGTGTGTGTGTATCTGTAGAATAGCCTGTAGAAGGCAGGATGTGAGACAGGTGGCAGGATTGTGTTAGCGTAATGACGGTGAGTTTAGCACCCGCGTTAATCTGGGCCAAGGCCAGGAGCTGGTGTATTCCGCAGGTCAGGGGGAGGTAAACGCTGAGTAACGAGCTCGTTAGGGCCCGACGGTGGCCAATCGTCTCGCTCATCTGGATACAGAGCACTGATGTTTGACAGGCTCAGAGGCGTCTTTGTTTTCGCTGCGTTTTTATTTATTTATTTCCTCCAGATGCTCTGATCCGCCGAGTCGCTCGCACAGCGTGGCGCTTCCTGCACGCAGAGGGTTGTGTTCTCTCTGGAGTCGCTCAGGTTAAGTGCTTCAGCTCAGAGGTACAAGAACAGAGCTACAACTGTCACTCTGGTTCCCTAATGCTGCTCCACACCGATACCAAACAAACACTGCAGCATCATATTTTACTAGAAGTCTGTTACTCCGAGAAGCGAGGAAGGACTCGTTGAGTGTCACAGTCAGCATCTGTCCATTAACATCATATCAGGTGTGTAACAACCCACTTTGAAAAAATTACACACTTTGAAAAATTTTTTAAAAGTGTGTTAACATGTGGGACCACCTCAACGCATTTTGAAAAAAAGAAATTTTTTTTCAAAGTGCGTTAAAAACAATCATCGTGGCGCCCTTTAAAAAATTTTATTCAACAAAGATTGGTTAATGGCAGTTTTCGCATTCGACATGAATGTTCTTTGGCAGCCACAGAGCCCTGCGCATGGAATAAACGGTCTGACGTTTTTCAATGAAAGCATTTTTCTAAGCAAATTGTTTGCCTTTTTTTTTTAGCAATTTTTAGCCGACTCTCAGGCATTGTATTTTGTTCCCAGATGCCAGGAAAATGCAAAAGTGACATTTAATTTCCAAATGTTTCAGTTCGAGGACGCCCAGATCCCCCTCCAATATCTCCCCCCACATGCAAATCCTGCAATCACTCCTGCACGCCCATAGGCTATAGAAAAAAAAATAAATAAAAAATTAGACTAGGTTAAATTTGTCTGATAACCTGATAGTAGGCCCTGTAGCCTAGGCCTATACTGAAACGGCGTTGAAAGGCCCCCAACCCCCTCCAGGTCTAGGTGGAGACGGGGCAAGAGGAACCACTTTTCCTCCGTTTTGTAAGAAAGGGTAATCAGTCACATATAGCAAGAAAGAGACTTTGTTAAGCTATACCATGAACAGTCAAACATCTACTCTCAAACAAATGTAAAAAAGTGAAAATTACGAAAATATGGATATATACCTAGGGCCTATGTGACAGGTTCCTTTTGTCCGACCCCTCGGGTAAAAGGAACCACCGATTTGGGCAAAAGGGACCAACCAACGCTGTCAAAATAATTATATGCACACATTTTACCAAAATTTACGGGAACTATATCCTTGCCTATACTCTTTAATACATCAGTACGTGTAGGATTAAAATTAGCAGAACACAAGTGGAGGATTCCGCAAACTGGCTTGGCCTTTGGGGCAGACTGAAAATGGACTATAAGACAAGATCAGCCGACGTCTTAAACAAGAGACATCCCCCCAGCGCCCCCCTCCAAATTTTCATCAAAGAATCTTCAAATGGTGCATTTTGGCACTTGTCATTCGGCCTGCTAGCGTTTATCAGTTGTTGCATTTACAGTAAACCTCTAATCTTTAAAGCACATTCTCATAGGCCCAGTACGACAGCATCTATTGCACTGATCCAGTGGTTCCCTTTGCCCGTACGAAATCAATGACGAATTCCCATCAGTCATTGATCGGAAGTTGGACTCCAAATTTTCCATCCCCCAAAGAGAGAGGGTGCTGAAGGTAGGTCTAGATCATTAACCATGCAATCGCAACTAGTCGGGCTTTTCAAGGAAAAATGCCTAGAATGTTTAGACCCCCTATCGGGAGCTGCAATCACAGAACCTGTTTAAGTCACTGGACTGGAATGCCGTTCAATAAACATCGATACTTTATCACTAACGTCTATGACATTTTGCACTCAGCGCCATCTATAAAGATGGTGCTGGACGTAATCTACTAGGTGGCGCTCGCATATAAGGATTCATTTTTACTCCCATTTTCGCTCACGCACACGTTGCTGTCTATAGCAAGACCAGTCTACAGATGAACAGATTGAGCTAACGTTAGTAAAACATATTTTATTGATAGACCTGGTTTAATTATAGTAATGGATTATACGGCTGTGTGTGTGTGTTGCAGTAGACCCTGTGCTGCTGACGTCATTTGGATAGTAGGCTAACTTAGAGTAGGCCTGCCCTAAACAGAGTCAAAGATGCAAAAGCTAGTGAACCGGCGTGACATGTCTCCCGGCCACCAATGGTATTCTATGGCCTGGGCCTACTAGGCCCGACCCATAAACATTGCCCTGCTTTCAGCGCCAAATGCCCTCCAAATGACATCACTGCACATAGGCCCAGTCTATCTGGGTTTTAGGCAAATGTTTTTACGCACTGTAGGACCCTGGCAGGGTTTCATACGGGGGGTTGGGGGAAATAAATCCCGAGCATAACTTGGACAAGGGGGGTATATCCCCCCATCAACATGCAGAGCAACTTTTTTAAATAGCCATTTTTCCCCTGCCCAGGCCCGCTTACAGCAGGCATGGATTAGCCCCCCCCCCTGCCTCCCCCCCCTCCATCAATAAGGCCTATTTCCTGGCGGAACCCTGCCTGCCCCAACCGCACGGGACTGGTGTCATGGCCTAATCTATGGCTGGATCCAGGCGCGGGGGGGTGGGGTTCTAGGCTGAGAAATCGCCAAAAATAGAAAAGAATGGACGAAAGAACGAAAAAACGGGCAATAATAACGGGTCTACACATAACCAGTCCTCAACACCCACCGTGGCCAGGTGATAACGGGTTGACACGGGTGCACACACAACCAGCACTGGCTGGGTGGCGAAATGAGGTGTGCACAGAAGAATTATGATTAATACGCCACGAAAACCACCGATTTCCTAAGATATGCACAGATTCTCCACGATACTTCACCAGACAATTTTTTTGTCTTCGACAGGACAAAACAAGTGTTCTCACACATTACGATTTCCTAGGACAAGACAAGAAAAATTGTGACGAGAGAAAAAGTTTCGACACGTTGAAAACCCCACGATTTTCAAGACAGATTTGTGTCTTGTGCAGTCGTGTTGGCCAACCTCTCACACATTACGATTACCACCGACAATACAAGAAAATTTGTTCTGTCTTGTCGTATCTCACATATTCTTGTCGTGTCGTTCGAAAATTGTGTAGTGTGAGGCAGGCCAAACTTAGACCGAGACGACCGCAATCACGACCACGATGAGCCAAATTAGGACTGCAACCATAGATTACGATGACCCCGAAAACGATTACCCTATACGACGAGCAGCACGACCCCTGATCCCGACGGAAATGTAACAACATGCATGATCCGGTAATTTTGAGGTCATTTTCAGTCCGTACATTTTGCCTTGAATTGAATGGCGCCAATTTTTCCACTAAAACACCTCATTATCCCATGAATGGACGCAACCGACCTTGAATTTCTATCTTTCAAAATGATAAAATAGCGGTTCATGATGAAGTGGGTAAAGCCAGTGCCACAAGCGAAATGAAATATTTTCTTGATGTACCTCCTTAACGCACTTTTAAATTTTTTTTTAAAGTGCATTGAGGTGGACCAACATTTTAACACATTTTGAAAAATTTTTTCAAAGTGCGTGGAGTTGGTCCGAAATGTTGAAAAAATTTTTCAAAGTGCGTAATTTTTTCAAAGTGGGTTGTTACACAGGTGAGTTTGGGCGCCTCTAGTGGCGAATCTGGAAACTGTCAGGGGATTTGATTTGATTTGATTTGATTTGATTTGATTTGATTTGGTTTGATTTGATGTATTTCACGTCATGTTCAAAAGAAATACATGTAATACATGGTTTTCACTTAGTATAATGCGTCAAGGAGTAAAACACAATAAAGTCAAAGACTTATTTCCACTGCGGTCCTCGCTCTTGCGCGAACAAAACATGAAGACAAATAACAAACATTATCAAAAATAAACCCTCAGAGAACTGACAACAAATACAGAATGAGCACAGCTTAAATAGAATAAATGGAATAAACAGTACAAACAACCAAGCTTTTCTGCATCATTTTCCAAGAGCCACGAATTGACCTTTTCCTTCAAAAGACAATGACTGCCAGTGCTCTTTATGGTCAGAGGTAGCATGTTCCAGTGCAGAGCTCCACCTTATCTAAAGGAGCACCCACCCATGCCAGTTTTAAACATGGGTACGTGCAGATTAGAAATGCAGCCCCTGGTGTTATGGGCATGCATGGTGCTAGTCTGCCTAAAGAAATTTAGGAGATACTCAGGGGCCTTGAAGTTGTAAATGTTAAGGACCATTCTGAGCTGGAGTTGGACAAACCTAGCTTACCCAGCCTAGCTGTTGGAAGTGAGCTTTGCTAATGTGGTCTTGAGTTTAGCCCTAAAATGAATCTGATAAGTTTTTTCTGGGAAACCTGCATTTTCTCTTTTGAAACCTTCGTTAGACCACTAAACCAGGACCAGATTGCATAATCAAAGCAGTAAAGAACAAGTGAGTTGGCTAAAAGACAAAGGCTAGCCAGATCTTAAAAAGGAGCTTTTCTGGCCAGAAATTTGGTTCTTCAATTTACCTCATGGTCATGAGGTCATTGTTTCACCACTCAAACCGCTATCCAGGTAGCAGGGGAGGTGATCATGTTTGAACCAAATCGCCACAGCTCTTCGTGAATGCAGTGCAGGCTGTCCACAAACCAGAGCAGCTATAAGGCGCATGGAATCATGGGATTTTTTTCCTAAAGTAAATAATTTCATCTAAAAGAAGACTAATAATACCTAACAAGGTATGTTGACTTATTAGATTAAAATATTTGGTAAAATTACACAAAACAGGCCATCGTACTTCTATACCGAAGTCCATATTACTAAACTAATCTGATCCGAGTTTTTAAGCAAACCAGCATAAATTTATCTCCTACAATTCAGTGTATTTCATAATAATTAAGTCATCTGAAATTACAGACAAATGACTAATTTCTCCGACGGTGGGCTTCTCTGTGCAAAGTGACAGATTTTGTGAATTTACCACATGTCGCCGGTCGCCATTGCAGTCCGCCCAATCTAAGGTACCGTTGTTCACTTGTTGAAGTAATAGATTTCAGATTTTACCGAACCATAGATCATGTCCGGAGGTCTTTTAAAAACTACAGCGATAAAATATCGCTGTGAGTATCTCGTGCGGCGCTGCCAAAGTCCTCATAAAGAGGTGGTTAGAAATGAGACAGACACACTTCACTTGGCGATTTTTATTATTTGATATTGTAATGCAGCTGGAGTGCTACACTTCCTGTGCTGAGACTTTAATATGTGTTTCCTTACCTATGTGTTTCTCTTATGCTTATTTATTTAATGCGTGACTGTCGCACTTTATTATTGTTTGTTATTGTTTTATATTGCGCTGCGGTTCAGGGATCTATATTTCTCTCACTGTAATGAGAGGAATGACAATAAACTTTAAGTTGACTCCAGGTGGATAATAAAGTACCTGCCAGCGAGTCGTTCTCCTGCGCTGAGATTGGTAAGAATCCGCTCACACAATCCTGCTCTTGTGAATCGAAATCACCGCCGTCGTGAAGCCGCTGTAACCTGTGGCGTCACCTGTGTGGGGGCGGCTTTATTTACTGTGATGTATTGAACAGGGCAAAGTTTATCAATCCCCAGTACAGCAACTCATCTTACAACCTGCTTTACTCATAAAATATGCATAAATCTGAAATTAATATCGATATAAAATACATACACTGGATGGTGGGGCAGCTGAGTGATCTGTCGCTCATCTGGTGATGAAGGAGTTTTTGGTTTAAGTCCCCACTGGGGTTTGGGGTTCTGAACTGATCTGCAGAGATGAAGTTGGGATGAACTCTGCTGTTGGGCCCTTGAGTAGGACCCTTAACCCTAAAACTGCTCCAGGGGCCTCACCCCTGTGTCTCTCTGTTCCTCCGATAGAACAACTGTTCTATCTGACATTTCTTTCGGGGTCTTGCGGAAATTCCCGAGTCGAATAAGGATTAAAATAATAATAATAATAATAATAATAATAATAATAAAGAGGTGTGTAAAATATATAAAGTAGAGGATTCAGATTTTGACAGGGAAATATAGTGAAACTAGACACAGATGTGTGGAACGCAGAACCGTAATGAGAGGAGAGGTGAAGCACATTGAGACGGCAGATTGATACCGCGAGTAAACGCTCTTAAAGGCCTTTTCGATCACACCCCACTAATAACTCTGAGAGATGCCCAAACTCCAGACCAACTGGAGGCCTGTCCTAATCGATTTGGCCCCGTTTCTCAAAGGGTGATCAATCAGGGCCCCGGATCTGTCCTCCTCCTTAAAAGTGGACATTAAAAGTGAAACTCTAAGCAGTTCAGTTCCTCCAAACTTTCTCTTGCTCCCACTCTCCTGTCAGGGCGATGCTTCATTCCGCAGCCTCCCATCTGGTCAGCAAATTAGCACGATAGCTGCAGGGCTAGCTCACGAGGCTCAAAGTGGGTGGACGCCGTATTTCTAAACCGGGAAGGCGTACGGATGCACAGAAGGGCTTCTGTCGGTGTTTGTTTGCTGTGCGGAGGTCAATAGCTGCTGCCAGGCAGGATGTGTTGGACCTAATTACACTAAATGTTCTTCTCCAGGTTAGAGATGCTTGTGCCAAATACTTAAATACAAATACTGTCTGTTTGTCTCCAGCATCCTTTAATACGACAGGTTTTACAAAAGGTCTTACAAAAGACAGCATTACTTTGATCTGCTATATCCACTGTATACACTGTTCTTTTTAACTTACTTCTCTGGAGACGCATGGGCATCTCCAGACGCAGGTCTGTGGGAATGACTGAGCATTATGACTGTGTGTGTGTGTGTGTGTGTGTATGTGTTTGTGTGTGTGTGTGTGCGCGCGTGTGTATGAGCGTGTTTGTGTGTGTGTGTGTGCTGGCATGTGTTTGTGTGTGTGTGTGCGCTTTCATTTTTGCACATTTAAAATAAGCGAAAAAAATTGGATGAAATTGACGTTGGTGAGCCAATCAGTGGTCAGCGTGATAATTGGCTCAAAAATTATAGGCTTTTATGCAAATGCAGATTTATAGGCATAAATTCGCGGAGACACCTCGCTCTCTGTAGCGAACGGAGGGTGCGGGAGAAGGTGGGAGGGTAATGTGTGTGACTAACACTTCTAAAGCGAGCGGGCCATGTGGCTGCCAGGTGTGCGCTGGGTAAATAGGCTTTAGAGGCACTTTATCTGCTGTAAGGCTGAGTTTGGCTCGCAGACATGGCGATCAGTAACCCCCACGACCCATCAGCCTGAGGAATGTTTCACATCACAGCGCCTGTGCTGCGTGTTTCTGACGCTCCAAAAGCCCGGATTACCTGAACTGGCAGCACATCGGCAGGTACAGACTGTGCGACAGACCAACTAAAAACACAGAAGGACTCAGACTATTTTTGCGCCATTTGTTCTAAAGTACGCCATGCAGGGGATGAGAAAAGAGACGCTTCCTTACTCTGTTCTCTAAGCACCTTTACTGTTCCAGAACATTCTGTACCTCATTCTGCTGCACTCCTGAAAACTCAGTCTCCCAGCAGACATTGTGTCCCTGCGGCGGTAGCCCCATGCGTCAACCGGAGAAAAGACTGCTTATGCAAATGCATAGGGATGTGAAAACTAGAAAGTAGCAACTCGCCATGGTACCTGGGGATCTGCCAACCAGGAGGTTTTCACTCCAACCCTAACAAACCACAGCTCATACGACAGCTAGAGCCGCCCAACCCTGGTCCTGCAGATTAATCATCCTGTGGCACTAGAATTCACCTCTGAGTGAGCACCTCTAATGGAGGAGAAGGGGAAGGGGAAAGGGAGGGGGAAGGAGAAGGAGAAAGGGAAGGAGAAGGAGAAGGGGAAGGAGAAGGAGAAGGGGAAGGAGAAGAAGAAAGGGAAGGAGAAGGAGAAGGGGAAGAAGAAGGAGAAGAAGAAAGGGAGGGGGAAGGAGAAGGGGAAGGAGATGGAGAAGGGGAAGAATAAAGGGATGGGGAAGGAGAAGGAGAAGAAGAAAGGGAGGGGGAAGGAAAAGGGGAAGGAGAAGAAGAAGGGGAAGGAAAAGGGGAAGGAGAAGGAGAAGGGGTAGGAGAAGAAGAAAGGGAGGGGGAAGGAGAAGGGGAAGGGGAAGAAGAAAGGGAGGAGGAAGGAGAAGGGGAAGGAAAAGGGGAAGGAGAAGGAGAAGAAGAAGGGGAAGGAGAAGAAGAAGGGGAAGGAGAAAGGGAGGGGAAAGGAGAAGGAGTAGGAGAAGAAGAAAGGGAGGGGGAAGGAGAAGGAGAAGGAGAAAGGGAGGGGGAAGGAGAAGGGGAAGGAGAAAGGGAGGGGGAAAGAGAAGGGGAAGGAAAAGGGGAAGGAGAAGGAGAAGAAGAAGGGGAAGGAGAAGGAGAAGAAGAAAGGGAGGGGGAAGGAGAAGGAGAAAGGGAGGGGGAAGGAGAAGGGGAAGGAAAAGGGGAAGGAGAAGGGGAAGGAGAAGGAGAAGAAGAAAGGGAGGGGGAAGGAGAAGGGGAAGGAAAAGGGGAAGGAGAAGGGGAAGGAGAAGGAGAAGAAGAAGGGGAAGAAGAAAGGGAGGGGGAAGGAAAAGGGGAAGGAGAAGGGGAAGGAAAGGGGGAAGGAGAAGGAGAAGAAGAAGGGGAAGGAGAAGGAGAAGAAGAAAGGGAGGGGGAAGGAGAAGGAGAAAGGGAGGGGGAAGGAGAAGGGGAAGGAAAAGGGGAAGGAGAAGGGGAAGGAGAAGGGGAAGAAGAAAGGGAGGGGGAAGGAGAAGGGGAAGGAAAAGGGGAAGGAGAAGGGGAAGAAGAAAGGGAGGGGGAAGGAGAAGGAGAAAGGGAGGGGGAAGGAGAAGGGGAAGGAGAAGGGGAAGGAGAAGGAGAAGAAGAAAGGGAAGGAGAAGGGGAAGGAGAAGGAGAAGAAGAAGGGGAAGGAGAAGGGGAAGGAGAAGGAGAAGAAGAAAGGGAAGGAGAAGGGGAAGGAGAAGGAGAAGAAGAAGGGGAAGGAGTAAGAGAAGGGGAAGGAGAAGGAGAAGGAGAAGGAGAAGAAGAAGGGGAAGGAGTAAGAGAAGGGGAAGGAGAAGGGGAAGGGGAAGGAGAAGGAGAAGGGGAAGGAGAAGGGGAAGGAGAAGGAGAAGAAGAAAGGGAGGGGGAAGGAGAAGGAGAAGGGGAAGGAGAAGGAGGAGGGGAAGGGGAAGGAGAAGGAGAAGGGGAAGGGGAAGGGGAAGGAGAAGGGGAAGGAGAAGGAGAAGAAGAAAGGGAGGGGGAAGGGGAAGGAGAAGGGGAAGGAGAAGGAGGAGGGGAAGGGGAAGGGGGAGGAGAAGGGGAAGGGGAAGGAGGAGGGGAAAGAGAAGGGGAAGGGGAAGGAGGAGGGGAAGGGGAAGGGGAAGGGGAAGGAGGAGGGGAAGGGGAAGGAGAAGGAGAAGGAGAAGGAGAAGGGGAAGGAGAAGGGGAAGGAGTAAGAGAAGAAGAAAGGGTGGGGAAGGAGAAGGTGAAGGAGAAGGAGAAGGTGAAGGAGAAGGTGAAAGAGAAGAAGAAAGGGTGGGGAAGGAGAAGGAGAAGGGGAAGGAGAAGGAGAAGAAGAAAGGGTGGGGAAGGAGAAGGGGAAGGAGAAGGAGAAGAAGAAAGGGTGGGGAAGGAGAAGGGGAAGGAGAAGGGGAAGGGGAAGGAGGAGGGGAAGGGGAAGGAGAAGGGGAAGGAGAAGGGGAAGGGGAAGGAGGAGGGGAAGGGGAAGGAGAAGGAGAAGAAGAAAGGGTGGGGAAGGAGAAGGGGAAGGGGAAGGAGAAGGGGAAGGAGTAAGAGAAGGGGAAGGAGAAGGGGAAGGAGAAGGAGAAGAAGAAAGGGTGGGGAAGGAGAAGGGGAAGGAGAAGGAGAAAGGGTGGGGAAGGAGAAGGGGAAGGAGAAGGAGAAGAAGAAAGGGGAAGGAGAAGGAGAAGAAGAAAGGGTGGGGAAGGAGAAGGGGAAGGGGAAGGAGAAGGGGAAGAAGAAAGGGTGGGGAAGGAGAAGGGGAAGGAGAAGGAGAAGAAGAAAGGGGAAGGAGAAGGAGAAGAAGAAAGGGTGGGGAAGGAGAAGGGGAAGGAGAAGGAGAAGAAGAAAGGGTGGGGAAGGAGAAGGGGAAGGAGAAGGAGAAGAAGAAAGGGTGGGGAAGGAGAAGGGGAAGGAGAAGGAGAAGAAGAAAGGGTGGGGAAGGAGAAGGGGAAGGAGTAAGAGAAGGGGAAGGAGAAGGAGAAGGGGAAGGAGAAGGAGAAGAAGAAAGGGTGGGGAAGGAGAAGGAGAAGGAGAAGGAGAAGGGGAAGGAGAAGGGGAAGGAGAAGGAGAAGAAGAAAGGGTGGGGAAGGAGAAGGGGAAGGAGAAGGAGAAGGGGAAGGAGAAGGAGAAGAAGAAAGGGTGGGGAAGGAGAAGGGGAAGGAGAAGGAGAAGGGGAAGGAGAAGGAGAAGAAGAAAGGGTGGGGAAGGAGAAGGGGAAGGAGAAGGAGAAGAAGAAAGGGTGGGGAAGGAGAAGGAGAAGGAGAAGGGGAAGGAGAAGGAGAAGGAGAAGGGGAAGGAGAAGGAGAAAGGGAAGGAGAAGGAGAAGAAGAAAGGGTGGGGAAGGAGAAGGAGAAGGAGAAGGGGAAGGAGAAGGGGAAGGGGAAGGAGAAAGGGAGGGGGAAGGAGAAGGAGAGGAAGAAAGGGAGGCCGCCCAACAAGATCTGTTGTTCTCTCACCTCACACTTCTCACCTCACCAGGTGGCTGCCTAGTAGACATGGTGTTGCAAATCAGGCCTCAAATGAAATGCAAACAGGCTGCAAAATTCACTGTTTCGTCCCCCGGCCACAGCGTTACTGAGCGTTCCTCAGGAGCTTGCAGGCAGCTTGCAGACTAGTAGCCCATTCAGGGAAATACAGTCCAATACCAACACAGCACTGGCTGCACAGGAGGCTGAGCAGGGCTGACTGGAGCAAATGGGCCCCTGGGGAGGACGCCTCAGCTGTGTGGACGGGGCGGGGGGAAGGAGTTTGGGATTGAGCCTGTTCTCAGCACACAGCCTCGTGAGGTGAGCTGTGCTCCATGTCCTTCACGCTGATGCAGTCAGGCGGATTCTGGTCGGCTGCCCTATGTTCGTGTGGATGTACTGTCTGCAAAGAGCTGCAGTTTACTGTCCTTGGTGTGCATTGGAGGAGACCATCTGTGGCCGGCGAGCAGGAGCTGTCCTTGGTCCTGATGGAGACAGGCTGCTGAGAGAAGCTGTCCCTGGTGCTGATGGAGACAGGCTGCTGAGAGGAGCTGTCCCTGGTGCTGATGGAGACAGGCTGCTGAGAGGAGCTGTCCCTGGAGCTGATAGAGACAGGCTGCTGAGAGGAGCTGTCCCTGGAGCTGATAGAGACAGGCTGCTGAGAGGAGCTGTCCCTGGAGCTGATAGAGACAGGCTGCTGAGAGGAGCTGTCCTTGGGGCTGATGTTACTGCTGCGGCCTGTGCTGCAATGGGAAAGAGCTGTCCTTGGGGCTGATGTATCTGTTGTTTTTGCGGAATGTTGACCAGTAAACGGCAGGTCCGAGCCGACACCTGTGATTCTGAGCTGAGCAGCACACAAACTGATTCACTGGGACTCGGTGGGTGTCAAAACAGAGCCTGCAGTCCTTGAATTTATTAACAAAACACTGCAATGCTTACAGTCTAATGGCTCTACCTCAAACAATAGGTGAGGAACTGCACTGCACTTTTCTGGTGTTAATAAATTTGCGTTTCACCAGAGACTATAGAATGTGTGACATCTTACGCTCTCGCCTTATCCGGCTCACACTTTAAACTGCTGCCAAGTCTCCTTCGGTTTGGTTCTGCTAAGTGGGTTATTTGTATGCTTTCCACTCAAAGCTGCAGAGGGCTCTTTGGTACAACCAATTTATACAAATCCGGGGAGCCTGGAGGTGTAAACTAATGCAGCAATTTCACTTTTACAAAATTGCTACAAGTGTGTTAAATAGCCAGAACTGTAAGCAGGGTGTAGAATGCGCATGTAGATTTTCCAAACCATCAGAGCGTCAAGCCAAGCTTTTCTTAAGTGCAGCAAACCCCTGAAGGAGGTGGAGAGGCTGGTTCTCGCTCCGCTTATAAATGAATTCATAACCCAGCAGAGCAGACGAGCAGGGATTGTGTTTCAGCCGCGTAACAGCTGGGGGTAGCGTTTAGTGAAATTATTTTTTGAAACGGTCCACAGCAGATTCTGAATCCCGTAGTTGCAGGTCGTCTGTATTGTTGTTGGGTGTAAGTGCGGGTTAGATTTTGAGTCATGCCAATTTTGTCTGTGCTTGAGTTAGCTCCTGGTGGCTATGATGAAAGGAACAGTCCAGTTCTAAAGCAGGTGGAGATGTCTGCAGAGCTTCAGGTGACCGGACACAAGCGACATGAAGAATTAACTGTCCTTCCCCCAGCCCTCTGTTAGAAACCCTGTCCTATTCAACGAGGCATTATCTCCGTCACAGATGACTGAGTCGGAATATGGAACATGAGTCAATGTTCTCTCTGAACCCTATTGTCCTGGCCTCTCTCTGTTACTTTTATTCATTTTTAAAATGTTTTCTACACTTTATATGAAGAATAATGACTCTATGATTTTTTTTGGCAGTGGAAGCCGAAACTCCCACGCAGGAGGGCTGAGCTGTGTTTGTACTTGACCGTGATGAGAGGAGAGCTCTCATTAAAGCTGGCTTCTGTTCACGCAATGCTTTTATTTATGCTAATAACACATATTAAAGGCCTCGGCAGTGACATCACAGTGACATCATCGCAGCGGTTACTCCAGGTGACTGAAAATATGCAGCCTTAAAATAGACAGGAGTTAGGAGGCTTGATGTCCCAGTTTGATGCAGAGCTAAATACGATGTGGTTCTTTGGTACGGTAAGCGTTTGGTAAGAATTCGATGGGAACACGGTTTGCTTTGTTGGACTGAATGATCTTCTCAGCAGTACGTCACAATGTTTTGCTCTGATTGTTACATTTTTGTGTTTTTATTAGTCTAGATTTTTCTAAATCACCTTTGACCTTGTTTCACCGATTGGGTCATGCGGCGGAGGAGCTAGCGCAGAGTTAGCACGTTAGCACTCAGGATTTTTTCATTGGTTCTCCCTGCACCTTCTTGCATGATGGTCCTGATAACAGTCTAGTTTCGCAGATAAAATGTAGTGTGAGGTATTACATTCGCAGCTTTAGACTATCCATTAATTTCATAAAAGTTATTTTGAGCCAGAATCCAGCAGAAGTGCAGGACAGCATCTCTCTTTTTCTGAATGAAACATTTATGGGGCCAAATGTACTGACACAGATTAAGCCTAATTATAGAATAAATTCAATTTGGAATGGAAGTTTTCCTTATAAAACTTAATAAAACTCAATTTATTCCAGTAACAACCCCACTCTGTGTGCCTGAGTTCAGCTCGTGGTGTTTTTAATCTCGTACAGAGCCTCCGTACTACAGAGCTGTAGCACGGCTCAGAACTGGAATAATTAATTTCACTGATGTAAGAGGTCGGTGGGCGGGAGATGGGGGCAGTCGTTTATCCTGTGCATGTTGCATATCGGCCACTGAACGAGACGACTCTCGCAGAGGCGAAGGGTGATTCATCTCGGTCCCCCGCATGCCTAAGGACGATACAGGCTCTGCGTACGCAGGAAGGGGTTTAATAACTACAGGAATAAGGATCAATGAAGAATCCAATCCTCTTTTTTTATCGATTTGTTTTAGTCTCTCCTCAGTCTTTGTTTAGGCTTTTCCTGAGCCTTTGTACCAGAGGTGTGAAGTCCTGGGGTTAGAGGTCATGACCTGCCCAGTGTTTCCTCTGACCGTTAACCCTTTCACCGCCTGAACCTTTAGGTCGAGCACATTTTGAGTGACATTATCTAAATGAAAGATGTGTTAAACTGAACCTGATAAGTTAAACTGCTGATTCCACTGATTGCACTTTACTTATAGGATGAGTAATTATGCTCTGCTCATTAAGGTAATTAAAATAAAAATACAGAGGACATTCCTGATGTGAATTTTACACCTCTGCTTTGCTGTCATGTTTAAAATGCTCAGATTTTGCATCATGCTGCCTTCTACACTGATGGAGGTGTGTGCTCTGTGCCGTTGGGCGGGTTTGTTGGGTCGGTGCCATTTACTGTGACCTGTGACCGCAGAAGGGTCCCTGCGGTGGAGCTCTGTGCTGCGGATGAGTTATTCCCTCTTTATCTGTAGGTTACTGACCGCTCAGGCTCAGGGCCACGAGCCCACCGCTCATCTGAGGCTTCATGTCTGACGTTCACACCATTTTTACTTTTGAGTTGCTTTTTTCATTTTAACTGTCATCCCCTGTGTTCTGCCTGGGCGCTTAACACCAGCTCGGTGGCCCATCATTACAATATCCACCCTAACATTGATACAACATTTATACGACATTGATAGAACTCATCATCGCTGACCCAGTCCTGAAAAAATGTCTGCAAATCTGAGGACGGTGCAGGCGCTGTTTGTCATGCAGACAAAAATTTAATTAGCTCTGACCCTGTCAACCGCCCTCTACTTTACAAAGATTCTTAATTCAAAAATCCAGCGTAATGAGTGATTGATTATACAGAGGGACATTTGTGTTCGTAAATGACAAGGTTAATGACTTCCTCTCTCTTCTATGGGGTCGTTGAGATGACTGTGGCCGACTGCTTCCGTGGAGTCATTCAGCAGAGTGTTACACAACGGACAAAGGACTTATGCTGAGAGGTACAGAGATACAGGGGATCTCTTTCACCTTCTCAATCTCTCTCTCTCCCTCCCTTCCTGTCTTTCTCTCACCCCCTCCCTCTCTCCCCCTCCCTCTCGGAGGTTGACGTTGACGGATAGCTCTTGTCGGAGCGCTAGCCTGCTGTGTGACCGGCTGTATCCCCCTGACAGAGGATCTCCTGCTGCACACGTGCTGTTCATATCCTGCAGTATTAGCGTTAGCCAGGCTGTCACGAGTTCTGCTGATGAAACTCAGCACTCCGGCACAATCCGGGGCTCTCCGCTCCGATTCGGCCTGAATCACTTGTGTTTTTTTTTTTTTCGCTTCATGAGGAAATGGTCTGTAATGTGGAGGACAGATTTGTGCTGTGGAGAGTCGTAAGTGCCGGGAAATGTGGCAGAATTACTGAGGAACGGCATTTGGCTCCATTAAGGACGATGCTGAAAGCCTGAATAATGGCAGTTACGGGCGATTACGGACTCCAATGGCAAACGGGAGTCTAAAACGCGCGTGCATCCAAAGGGCATCACCAGGGAACTCGCTGCGGCCTCTTTACCTGACTGTTCAAATTACACGGTGTGAAAGCTCGGCCATTATCGTTGCATGGCTTTGTTTAACCAGATGCAGCTGCGTTTGAGGCCGGGCCTCTTGAAGCGGCTGAGAGAAGAGTAAGGGGACCTGGCGGCCAATCGCGAAAGTGTTTTTCTGTATTCATGATTGATTGGCCGCTGAAATGGACCCAAAAGGGGCCGGTGTTTTGTTAATAACAGGTGAGCAGCCGGAGAGAGGCATTAGTCTCGGCGTGTGGCTGGGAATCGGCCGAGCGGGGGTGCCAGGTCTGCAGTGTGCTGCGTGACATTATGAGGGCATATGGTGCGAGTTACGCTAACCGTCTGCTGCTGCTATCAGAGATCGATCCGAAAAATCAATCCCTCAAGTGCCAGGCTACTCACTGGCTACTGGGTGTGTGTGTGTGTGTGTGTGCGTGTGTGTGTGTGTGTGAGTATGCAGATACACCTGCCCTTCAAGAAACACTCACACAGACACACAAACATACTTACACACATGCGCATACACACACACACACACAGACACACACATTTACACATTCAGATGGATGAGCACTGAAAAATATGTACCAACACATTCACACACCCAGGCATTTGCTATATACACACAGGCACCTACACATTCACATTAAAACACACAAATGCTCTGGAACACATTTGCACACACGCACACGCACACACACACACACACCCACACAGCAAACACACACCCTTGTGAAACCGCACTGCCCTCCTCCGCATCTCTCAGGAGGTGCTGGGCTGAGTGTAGTTGTTTAGGTCAGTGGCTGTGTGTGATCCTGTTCCGCTCTGTGTTTATGGTGTTAACACTGTCCCCAACACTGCGCCTCCTGCATTCCAGTACCGACCCGTTTCAACGCCTCAGAGTCTACAGCACCTGTGCTGCTCTGTAGCCCCTCTGTACGCTGTCGAAAAATCATCATTATAACCTGCTAAATCTGGGGCGCCGGGCTCATTAGGAGCAGCAGCTGCAGATGAGGTCTTGTGGAGTCCGATCTGTGACCGATGTGTGGCTCTCTGAGCAGCGCGCTCGTCTACAGAAACACAGCGCTGGTCCAGACTAACATGGGCTTTTCCTGAGGCTGTGAGGTACTGACTCTGTAATCTACTGTGCTCACCGTACTCAAATCCGTGCTGTACCGTTCCCCTCAGTCCGCGATCTCGCTGTTTTATTAGTATTATGGAGTAATACTTTTCAGAATCTGTGGTTTTTCTTCAAGCGTGTTACCTAACCCTCGACTTTATTGTCTTCAGTTGATCTGATTAGATTCTGTAGTACTTTAGAGTTGTAAAGCTATTCTGTTAAGTTACCTGGTGCCTTGACATAGACGTTGTTGGAATTTGTGAATGATTTAAATGCTCATAATGTCATTTCCACTGTTCAGTGACCGCTGATCGAGTCAAAGTCTTACCTTTGTAATCCACACATGAGGAGTCCACTTGCAAAGCCCTCTACATCAAGTTGGTCCATTTCTTAGAAAAATCTGAGTTTTTGGTAGACATAGATATTATCTTCCATAGATACCGATTTTCACTATACTGACACTATTAGCCTTGCAGACATAATCCATGTGGCAATTCATAATTTAACAAAAAAAAAATTACTTTGATTTTGCTAAACAGGCTGCAGGCTTTGAAAGTAGAGTAAAAATTTAGTAGGATTTGACAGTGTTTAAACCAGCCCTGTTGCTCAATAGGTAAAGGTACTTGACTCAGGACCAACTCTACATGCAAGAAATGCATTTCAAGACATGCAAGGATATCATGCAAGGAACTCATAATGGTGTTCCTTACCTTTAAAGCTTGAGGCACTTCCTTTTTGAACCCTTACGAGGGTTTGCATTTTCTGCAATCAAAACAAAATTTGAATCTGCATCCTCCATCTTAGGTGAGAGAAAGCAGAAGCTGAACAGGCTATAAAAGCTCAACTGTGATTGGTTCCTTCTAGGGAACGAAAACAGAATCACGTGGCTACATTGGCTGATGACTTAGCAGAATATGACAGAGTTTTCCTCCTTGACTTGGCGAGTTTTGACAGAGTTTCGCTTTTTCCGTTATAATGTATAACATGATTTAGTAGGTTTTGGAAGTGGAGCTATCATTGGGACATGCCCAGGTGCCTGAAAGAGAGGCTAAGGGAGATATTTCATTTATTTTTAAAACTTGACTTAGCAGCTTTTGCAAGTCGACTCCTTATATAGAGCACTGCGCAAAGGCCTTAGGCGAATTCAAAGCAATTTCATAGGGCAAATATGCTTGCAAAAATAATGAAATTAAAACTTTCCAATAACTGAGAGATGTACTATACAGAGTTGTAAACTGTTAAAAACTAAAAAAAAAAAATATTAGGTGCGACTATGCTTTACCTAAAAATTTGGGACACTGTCCTGTTGCGCTTTAGTTTATAAGATAATCTTTTTGGTTGTTCCAAGAAGCATAGGCGAAGGAACTGGGGGGGAAGTGTCCCCTCCAATATTGGAGACAGGCGCATTTGTCCCACCCAAAAATTATCGCGCGGAGGAGAAAAATATTTGATTTTGAAATTTTTAACTTAAGTGCAACACAGCTTGATGTCACTGGCCCGCCCCTCCCTCACCGGCCCTGAGGGTGTTTGGGAGGCGGGAGGCAACAGCGGTTGACAGCAGGCGGTCTGATGACAGAAACTCTTGTCATTATTTCCACAGTACTATAAGGGTCAATGAATGTTAATTAAACATGTTTGCTAGTTTCAACTAGCGAGTTAAACCTGGTTTCTGTCACATGTTGGTTAGTAATCGGGTTGCTAGCAGTAGTAGCTAAATATCAGCCAGGTGGATACCGTATGTCAAATTATGAGGTGAATTTCAGTGGAGAAATCCCACGAAGGTGCCATTATTAATTAATTGTTTTATATGCAGGAACCACAGCAGCAAACTAGAGAAACAGGGCAAGCTGTCGAGGGTACAGGTGTATCAGGGCTTCAGGTGAGGTGATAATTATGACTTGTTCTGTGTAATTACAGGGAAAGCATTAAAGTTAGTCTCATGATGTTCAGCAAATAAAACCTATGAAAGTCAAAATGTCTGAACCAACTTTGGCTCCGTGGGGGAAATGAAAGAAACACGTAATCGTAGATCTAACATGATCCAGTCCGATTAACGCTCAGTCTGAGGCTTGTCCAATTCATTGTTGGTGGTCCATTTTGAGGAGTTTATCGCGGCTGCAATCGCTTTAGCGCTGGGATGGTTTGCAGCTGTCAGTAAAGGTTGTGGCAAGTTTATGTATGTGGCATCTTTGTATGAAAATTTTGGAGGCACCTTGCGTAGCCTAATGGGCTCAATGCACACATCACTTCCGTGTTTGAGATAAGGCCACTCCTCAACTTTGGGTACGCGAGATTGAAAGCAAAAGAATAGCAGAGTAGTCGCTGTGCAAGGACATCTCCATGTTCTTTTCTCCACTTCTGTCAACACGATGATCTGAGTTCTACTAATTACTCACTCTGTGTTGAGTCATTAATGCGCCATGATGTTTCACGTTGACTGCGTTTCGTAACAAACAAATGTTCAGGCTCTCCCATCACACATTTATATGAGCCTGAGGGACTGTCTCAATATGTGACGTTCATCTGCGCTCGATCTCCAACATCTGTTCGTCACCAGGGAAAACTGGACAGGTACCCTCGCATCCCTGCTCAGCTCTCTTTTTGAGTTGGTACAATGCGTGACTTTCATATACTACTACATTACTACATAATGCGAATGGAGAGGCTGTTAGATGTAATGTATTCATTATCCCAGATGGATCATCGACCGTCTCTGAAACGCAAGAACTCTGGTTTGCCTCCATGCTGAAAACACTGCATCATATTCTTTCGCTAAATGGGTGTAGCTAGCGCAGTCATGTTGAAAATTTATTTGATTCCTTCTCTCCTGGTGTAAGTTGAGTGTGTGTGAATGCTACACTGGTGTCACAGTGGGGTATTGACTACACGAAACAGAAGGTTGGTTCGTTTTGTAACCCCAGATCCGTAGCTCCATCGTCTTCAGCTAATGGAAAAGCTGTTTGTTTGGGAGCCAAACTCAGATGTGATATACAGGGGACCAGGGCTGCCGTCTAGAAATGTCGGCAGCAGACTCTAGTGTGATTCGTATTGGTGAAATTGTCGTGTCGTTTTTTAACCATCCACCTGTCTTTGGGAAACATGAGGAAACTAAGGAAATAATTAAACTTAGCTGAAGCTGAACACAGCGGCACACAGCAGGAATGTCCGGAAAAGTGCTGCCCTCGCGTCTTTGAAAAGACAGTTTCGCTCGTTTTGAGGTCATGACATAAACATTGATACACAAATCGGAATAAAATACACAAAGAGACTAAATAAAATGTTTTGAAAATTAATTTGTTTAGGCCGTTTTAGGCAACAATGGCTAGCATTTTTATACTCTCACAGGATTCGACGCTTGGCGGAAGTTGCCAATCGGCCTAATACTTGACCAAAAAATACGTCATGAGCTTACTTGCATAGAGCCCATTAAAAAAGGAAGTGTATGCTTTGCCGTGAATCGTTTTTACATTTCAACGGCTATTTCGCCGTGCCCTCCGGTAACATTGCACATGCGCAGTTTTGTTATTTTTGGACTTGCTCATAGAAATCAATGGATAATTGTGAATAGTTGTAACTTTGTCATTTAGGTACTTAGCTCGCATATACATACATTAAATATAGCGAGCTAAGGCTGACTTAAAGGCTCTCTAGCTAGCTAGCTAGGTAAGGTTATATTTAGTTTATGTATTTCATATGTAGTCAATTTAAAATGCGTATAGCCATTATGCTATTATGTGAACTAAATTGGCTGGAGTTGCACTGCGAGCATTTAGCTCATTAGCTGGCATTAAAATGCACCGAACAAAAAGGTTGCCAGCAAATATTGACAAGGAAACCAACAAACTAGCTTGCACACTAGGCTAGTCAGCTATTCCGCCTGCTCAGCTATCTATCTGCGGTGCATATGAATCAATAAAAACCAGTGAATTGCAATTATTTCGATTAGCTGTGTGGCTAGGTCAGTTATGCATTGAGAAGGCTGATTAGTTGTTCGCAAGCTACCAAGTTTTTACACTAACGTTATTCCATTGATTTCTGTCCAAAAATAATATAACTGCGTATTTGTACCGAAGGTTGCGGCCAAATAGCAGTAGAAATGTAAAAACGGTTCCTGGCAAAATGCCATTAAAAAAACGGAGAAACACTCATTCGGATGATCTCTGCGTACAGTTAAGGCCCAATCTGCAGTCAGATTTACAAAAATTTTCCAGCGCGCGCGCCGGCATCACACACATGTCCCTACCGATTCTCACATCAAACCTACGCCCTTGGTCCCCCTCCATGTTTAACTCATTCCCACACCTTTGCCAAGCAGAGTGGAGAACTTTTCACCGTTCCTCTGCTGACTGACTGTCTCACTTCTTTGTGTTCCTGCAAGTAATTACTGACAACCATGATGATATTGATATCAGGGCTTCGTCAAGACTATATTATCTGTATCAAGTGTTTTTCAATAAATTATTTTTGAAGCTAATTGTAAATTAGAATTTAGAATTTAAATATACTTTAAATCTTCAGCAACACTAACGAGGAAAACAGAAAAATAAATATCTGAAACCAGATGTAAATTTTTAAAAGTGTAGGGTGCCTAAAAAATTTGCACAGTACTGTGTGTATGTGCCTCAGTCTTTACTGAGGCGACACAACAGCCGTGGGAGTAACTTTACTTTTGAGCCCTTTGTTCACTCAAAAAGTGAAGTCAGGCTACTGAATACATCAGATTAATCACCCCTCTAAACGGCTCAGTGACAGATGATCTTCACTGAGAATCAATCCTGATGCCTTGAGGTAAACAGCCCTGGCCATCACTGATTATACAACACCAACACCCATTATACAACACCGCCACCCATTATAAAACACTGCCACCCATTAAACATCAACGCCACACGTAATATATCACCGCCACCCGTTGTACAACACTGCCATCCATTATACAACACTGCCATCTATTAAACATCACCAACACCCGTTATACGAGACTGCCACCCATTATATATCACCGCCACCCATTATACAACACTGCTACCCATTATATATCACTACCACCCATTATACAACACTGCCACCCAATTTAAATCACCACCACCTATTATACAACACCGACACCCGTTATAAAACACAGCCACTCATTATACAACATTGCCACCAATTAAATATCACTGCCACCTATTATACATCACCACCACCCATTATACAACATTGACACCCATTATGCATCACCGCCACCCGTTATACAACACTGCCACCCATTATACAACACCACCACCCATTACACAACACTGCCTCCCATTACACATCACCCCCACCCATCATACCGTACCGCCATCCATTATACAACACTGCCACCTGTTGTACATCACTATCACCCATTATATAACACTGCCACCCTTTATACATCACCGCCACCCATTATACGACTTTTCCACCCATCATACAACAGCACCACCCATTATATGCTGACCTCTTGGCTGTGCTGTAGCGCTGTTTGTTGGTGATCACTCTGCTAGAGTTGAGAGAGGAAGTTGTGGGATTGAAGCTGAGAATTTACCTTTGTGTTGATGGGGTTATCTTAAAATAATTTGTGTGTTAAGACTCAAACAATAGAGATTAGACGATTTGCTCCCGAGGTATAACCTTTGTCGCAGTAGGGACAGGGAGAATCTCCCCCCATATCTTTCCCCTTTTTCCCCCTGTAACAACTCGGTGAGCAAACAGCCAAATTAAGTCGCTAATCTGGTCAAATAAAAGAGACGGGGGTTTTTTTGAGGTTTCTGGGGGGGGGTTTCAGTCTCCTGGGAGCAAAGCAAAGAAAGGTAAAGTAAAATTAAACGCTGAATTACAGTTTTCCAATTGCTAAAACACAATTTTGCAAACTAGGCTGGTTATATCAAAATACTTAACGCAATTCACAAAACCATACACCCAAACTGCAAAATACCTCATATATCCTGCAAAATGAAGCACTGCAACCAAAACTACATATAGAATTATCAAAATCAAACTTTTGCACCAAATGGCACACACGGTATTCATTTTACCAGATTTTTGTCTAACCAACTACACACTGTTGGGCATAATGAAAAGCACTCATCTTTAGTATGTGTAGCGGTGCACAGAATGATGCCACAAGCTCAAACTGGTGCTACACATTTATTGTCAAATCTGCAAGATATTAAAATATCACTTTAGGTTAACAATCGCAATTTCTGTGCTGTCTGCATTCATCTTACTCTGGAATTCTAATTCTCCAATTCCCCCGTCTCGACTGCACACGATACTGGATTTAAACATTGTTTCCACTGGTTCTAATAGTCAATTATCATCGGTTATTTCCGTTACCAAACTACACATCTTTCCCGTATAACACCACGTTTGTAATCATACAGCATCGTCAAATAATCCCATACAACTTTAACTTTTCAAATCGTTGCCAGCCTAATTTACATGGGCGTCTTTCCCCTGAGGGCCCACTATAGCAAACTGCACTAGCGTTCCAGTTAGCCCCACAATCGCTGGCCACATGGCTAACCAAACACGCGCAACGCGATCTAATATCTCTATCAATTCCGTAAATTGATCGCCCAACAGAACGATGATTATCTATAAACACTACGCTAACAAAATATAGGCTCCCAGTATCACCAGCTTACCTGCAAGATATTAAAATATCACTTTAGGTTGATAATCGCAATTTCTGTGCTGTCTACATTCATCTTACTCTGGAATTCTCATTCTCTAATTCCCCAGTCTCGACTGCACACGATACGTAGCGATTACTGACATATGCTGGTGATATACTGGTACTACCACTTCAAATAAATGAAATTTTCCCAACAACGATAATGAAACAATTCGACTGATCAAAAAACGTGAAAAAAAAAACTAGGATTTCGCAGTAACGACAATCAGTTGCCTTAGTTAATAAAGGGTAACTGGCTTATTGCGCCACATATGCTTTGCCATAATACTAAAATAGTTCAAATTTTAGAACATTCTTCAGATTGTTGACATGCACAGAAATATTTGAAGACACACACGCTGTTGAAACATTTACTTTTTTTATTTATTTTTCACTAAACAAGTCAGTGCAACATATGCACAGCAGACATTTACACCGGAGTGAACAAATATGCTCATATAGCATATACGGAAAGAGACAGTAAACGGAAAGAGAAAATTGCAGAAATAAAAAAAAAAAAAAAAAAAAAAAAAAGGCAAAAAAATAATTAGGCAGCATCTTGCTGCACAGCTGGGTCTGGCCACAACGCCTCCTCCACATCACAGGCAATATCTTCCCTTGCCAGACATCGAGGGAAGAAGCGCCTTATTCATCCCTGAATCGCACCCACATCAATTTCATCACATGCCTCTTCCATAGCCTGCACAAGAGGCATGCGCACAAAGGGCTGCTGGTCGTATACCTTCCACCGCCATGCCGAAAAGAACTCTTCTATGGGGTTCAGAAATGGTGAGTATGGCGGGAGGTATTGCACGAGAAACGGTGGGTGGTCAGCAAACCAATTTTGGACTGGGCCTGCACGATGAAAGCTCACGTTGTCCCAAACTACAACGTACCGGTGTCTTTGATGGTCTGCATCATTCATACGCTCTGGTGATATGAGGATGTTGTGGAGTCTGTCCAGAAATGGCCCCTTCCTCCACCATGGTTGCGTCTCTCAGTCCTTTACAAAAACAAACATACAGAAATATAGGGCTTGGAGAATGCAGCCTAAAGATATTTCCCCCACAGTAAAACTGTACAGGAAACTTGTACAGTTAGTGTATGACATCAGCCATTCATGAAGTAAACAGGGGTCACCCAACTGATACACTAGGACATGGGGTGAACTACATATTGTGAAAGACATTTTGGCTACATACCTGTGCTCCAGTCTAAATGTCCGGATGACGGAGGCGACAGTAAAACGGCACAAGTTGGGCTGGACTCTCTGTCCAGCCTCTCGCATTGTCAGCCCATGGTTGATGACATGATCCACTAAGGTTGCTCTGATTTCATTTGAAAGTTGTTGGCTTCTTTGGCCATGAACTCCTCTGCCAGCTCCAGCCCTACCTCTCACTCTTCCTCCACCTCTCATTCTCAGCCTCGCTCTTCCTCTTCCTCTCTCTGCCACGTCTTCCATTGTTGTTGTAAAAAAAAGGTGCTCACCTGTGGTCTTTTTATAGTGCTGACTTCCTGATTGAGGTGGTAACAATTAACCATTGAGGTGTTTGGCCAGGTGGCACATCCATCCATCCATCCATTTTCAACCGCTTATCCGGGGCCGGGTCGCGGGGGCAGCAGTCTAAGTAGGGATGCCCAGACTTCCCTCTCCCCGGACACTTCCTCCAGTTCTTCCGGGGGTATCCCGAGGCGTTCCCAGGCCAGCCGAGAGACATAGTCCCTCCACCGTGTCCTGGGTCTTCCCCGAGGCCTCCTCCCGGTGGGGCATGCCCGGAACACCTTCCCAGGAAGGCGTCCAGGGGGCATCCGATAAAGATGCCCGAGCCACCTCAGCTGGCCCCTCTCGACGTGGAGGAGCAGCGGCTCTACTCTGAGCTCCTCCCGGGTGACAGAGCTCCTCACCCTATCTCTAAGGGAGCGGCCCGCCACCCTGCGGAGGAAACCCATTTCAGCCGCTTGTACCCGAGATCTCGTTCTTTCGGTCATGACCCAGAGTTCATGGCCATAGGTGAGGGTAAGAACGTAGATTGACTGGTAAATCGAGAGCTTTGCCTTTCGGCTCAGCTCCTTCTTCACCACGACAGATCGGTACAACGACCGCATGACTGCTGCCGCTGCACCGATCCGTCTGTCAATCTCACGCTCCATCCTTCCCTCACTCGTGAACAAGACCCCAAGATACTTGAACTCCTCCACTTGAGGCAAGAACTCTCCTCCAACCCAGAGGGAACATATCACCTTTTTCCGGTCGAGAACCATGGCCTCGGACTTGGAGGTGCTGATTCTCATCCCAGCCGCTTCACACTCGGCTGCAAACCGCCCCAGTGCATGCTGAAGGTCCTGATTCGAAGGAGCCAACAGGACAACATCATCCGCAAAAAGCAGAGATGAGATCCTGTGGTCCCCAAACCGGACTCCCTCCGCCCCCTGGCTGCGCCTAGAAATTCTGTCCATAAAAATAATGAACAGAACCGGTGACAAAGGGCAGCCCTGCCGGAGTCCAACATGCACTGGGAACAGGTCTGACTTACTGCCGGCAATGCGAACCAAGCTCCTGCTCCGGTCATACAGAGACCGCACGGCCCTTAGTAGAGGGCCCCGGACTCCATACTCCCGAAGCACCTCCCACAGAATGCCACGGGGGACACGGTCAAATGCCTTCTCCAAGTCCACAAAACACATGTGAACAGGTTGGGCAAACTCCCATGCACCCTCAAGCACCCTGCGGAGGGTATAGAGCTGGTCCAGTGTTCCACGACCAGGACGAAAACCGCATTGTTCCTCCTGAATCCGAGGTTCGACTATCGGCCGGATTCTCCTCTCCAGCACCCTGGAATAGACTTTACCCGGGAGGCTGAGAAGTGTGATCCCCCTATAGTTGGAGCACACCCTCCGGTCCCCCTTTTTAAATAGAGGAACCACCACCCCGGTCTGCCAATCCAGAGGCACTGTCCCCGACTGCCACGCGATGCAGCAGAGGCGTGTCAACCAAGACAGCCCTACTACATCCAGAGACTTGAGGTACTCAGGGCGGATCTCATCCACCCCCGGTGCCTTGCCACCGAGGAGCTGCCGAACTACCTCAGTGACTTCAGCCCGAGTGATGGATGAGTCAGCCTCTGAGTCCCCAGCCTCTGCTTCCTCTACGGAAGGCGTAACAGCGGGATTGAGGAGGTCCTCGAAGTATTCCTTCCACCGGCCGACAATATCCCCAGTCGAAGTCAACAGTTCCCCACCTCCACTGTAAACAGTGTTGGCAGGGTACTGCTTTCCCCTCCTGAGGCGCCGAACGGTTTGCCAGAATTTCTTCGGGGCCGACCGATAGTCCTCCTCCATGGCCTCCCCGAACTTTTCCCATACCCAAGTTTTTGCTTCCGCCACCGCCCGGGCCGCAGCACGCTTAGCCTGCCGGTACCGGTCAGCTGCCTCAGGCGTCCCGCGAGCTAGCCAAGCTCGGTAAGACTCCTTCTTCAGCTTTACGGCATCCCTTACTTCCGGTGTCCACCACCGGGTTCGGGGATTGCCGCCACGACAGGCACCGGAAACCTTACGGCCACAGCTCCGAACAGCCGCGTCAACAATGGAGGTGGAGAACATGGTCCATTCAGACTCAATGTCTCCAGCCTCCCTTGGGATCTGGTCAAAGCTCTCCCGGAGGTGAGAGTTGAAAACCCCTCTGACAGAGGGTTCCGCTAGACGTTCCCAACAAACCCTCACAACACGTTTGGGCCTGCCAAGTCTGTCCAGCTTCCTCCTCCGCCAGCGGATCCAACTCACCACCAGGTGGTGATCAGTGGACAGCTCAGCCCCTCTCTTCACCCGAGTGTCCAAGACATACGGCCGGAGGTCAGATGACACGACTACAAAGTCGATCATTGACCTCCGACCTCGGGTGTCCTCGTGCCACGTGCACTGATGAACACCCTTATGCTTGAACATGGTGTTTGTTATGGACAAACCGTGACTAGCACAGAAGTCCAATAACAGAGCACCACTCGGGTTCAGATCGGGGAGGCCGTTCCTCCCAATCACGCCCCTCCAGGTAACACTGTCGCTACCCACGTGGGCGTTGAAGTCCCCCAGTAGAACGATGGAGTCCCCAGTCGGAGCACTTTCCAGTACCCTTCCTACGGACTCCAAGAAGGTCGGGTACTCTGCACTGCCATTCGGCCCATAAGCCGAAATGACAGTGAGGCACCTGTCCCCGACCCGAAGGCGCAGGGCAGCGACCCTCTCGTTCACCGGGGAAAACTCCAACACCTGACGGCTAAGCTGGGGGGCTATAAGCAAACCCACACCAGCCCGCCGCCTCTCACCGCGGGCAACTCCAGAGTAGAAGAGAGTCCAGCCTCTCTCAAGGAGTTGGGTTCCAGAGCCCAGACTGTGCGTGGAGGTGAGCCCGACTATCTCTAGCCGGTATCGCTCAGCCTCCCGCACAAGCTCAGGCTCCTTCCCCCCCAGTGAGGTGACATTCCATGTCCCCAGAACCAGATTCAGAGTCTGGGGATTGGGTCGCCGGGGCCCCCGCCCACGACTGCCACCCAAAACACAACGCATCAGCCCCTTCTGAACCCTCCCGCGGGGGATGGGCCTACGGGAAAGCGGGCCCACGTCGCTCGTTCGGGCTATGCCCGGGCGGGTCCCGTGAGCAGAGGCCCGACCACCAGGCGCTCGCCTACCAACCCCAACCCCAGGCCTGGCTCCAGGGTGGGGTCCCGGTGACGCCAATCCGGGCGACGTAAGCTTCCTTGATTTTTTAAACATTCATTCGGGGTTTTCGAATCGCTCTTTGTCTGACCTGTCACCTAGGACCTGTTTGCCCTGGGAGACCCTACCAGGGGCAAATAAGCCCCAGACAACATAGCTCCTAGGATCATCCAGGTGCTCAAACCCCTCCACCACGATAAGGTAGCGATTCAAGGAGGGGCAGGTGGCACATATATTGGCTAATTAGCTCATTTAGTGTCATTTTGAATGGCAGTGTTTTGAAATGGCGAACATGTGACCTTATGTCAGATTGTTGTGGCTTATGCAGAGAACCGTATTCAGTGCATTTAAAAAGTGCCATTTTGAATTGCAAAATGTGTGTAAAGCAGAAAATGTGTTTAGAGTTTTGGAGACTTGAGAAGAGGTTTTGCTCTCTGTGTGTCAGTTTAAATTATTGTGCTATGCATGTCATTTTAGTGTTTTAGCAATTGGAAAAAACTGTAAGAGAATAAATTAAATGCTAAATAATTGTCAAACTAGGTGAATTGTGTGATATACAAAGTAAAACAGTTTTCAGGGACTGTGGTACTCGCCTGTTTTTTTCTTTTTTCTGTAGCTGTTTTAGCAAACAAACCCTTCCAAGCTCTCAACGCCAAGAATATGATCGAATTACCTGGATATCTAACTGTCGCCCGGACTGGTTCATACTTGCTTGCGTTGCTGCCTTTCATAGTCTTCTAGCCTATAAATATTGACGTTCGCCGGGGTTTTTGGTCCCCTTCGTTCTCTATCCTGACTGCATTACCGCATAAACGCATTGCCAAGCTGAATATTAACGCAAACCGGGGTTTTTGTCTTTCTCGCATTTTATTATCACGAAAGGGCTCTTCTGATTAAACACTTTGTAAATACCCCATCTTTGTATTTTCCTCCGGTTGCTGTGCCTTGGTCAGCTGATTAAAGTTTAACTGCTTGTTCGAGTGCTTAGGACAGCTTGTTGGGGGAGGTACCGTGTTTAATTCGCTCACATAGTTAAAGACTTGTTTATTCGGTCCGTTTTAATTAAAGGGAACCGCGGCTTTACTCTTTTCTCGCTTACCCTTGGTTGTATTTGCGGCTAGCTAGCTAGATAAGTACTGTTTGCATTCTTGGCTGGGGATCTGAGATTTAGTATTTAGTTAGTAGTGCAGCAGTCACTTGACTCGTTCGTTAGGTTAGGTTGGAATTTAAAAGGTAAGTTTTTATCGGAGTGCTCCGTCTCCTCCAGTTTCTCCTGGGCGTTGGAGCCTGTCTGTTTTATCTGGGCTCTCAGCTAAGCCCTGTGATATTTTTAGTTTAGTATATCAATAGTGTTGGGACTATTTGAACTCAAGCCGGCTATTAGGAGTGTTTATTACATATAGAGTTTGGCTCAGTTTGGTTTTTCATTTCTGTTAACTGAAACTAAGTTCCTCGGCTTCTATCTCGGCATTAGTAATTTTCTTTTATCGCGGGTGAGCAAAGTCATTAGGTAGGGGGTTCAAAATGTGGCCAAAACTATGTGACAGTTGCAGGATGATCGCACTTTTGGAAAGAGATTTCCAGGGTGGGTTTGTCTGCCACCGGTGCCAGCTAATTGAGCATCTGGAGAGTAAAATCCTTGATCTTCAGGGCCAGTTGGCGGCGCAACATAGTTCGCAATCAGTAGAGTTCCTAGAGGAACTAAGTAGTATGTCGTTTAGAGAAATGGTGTGTACGCCAAAGCAGGGTGGTACTGGGATCCCAGAGCAGGCAGGGAGAGAAAGTTGGGTGACTGTAGGTCGGCAGCGCAGGAAAGGGCGTGCACGCCGTACAGCGACAGCTTCTCCAGTGGTTGAGGTGTCCAACCGATTCCAGCCCTTGCAGGAACTCGACTTAGCCCCTGACCCTGAGAGTGAGGGGACTGATGAGCAGCAGGGCACCCTGTTGGCCTCTACCCCTCAGAAAAGAGAGTTATTGATAGTGGGGGACTCAATACTTAAAGGAATAGATAGCTTAGTCTGTTCACGCGACAAGGAGTCTCGTACGGTGTGTTGCCTGCCTGGTGCCCAGGTTGGAGACCTCCTGGAGCGTGCGGACAAGCTCCTGGCCAGAGCGGGGAGGGATCCAGTTGTCATGGTCCTTGTTGGGACAAATGACATAGGTAAGGGTAGGTTTGAGGTTCTGTAAGGCAAATTTGTGGAATTAGCTGAGAAGCTTAGGAGCAGATCCTCAACGGTGGTGTTCCCAGGGATTCTACCGGTACCACGTGCAAGCAGAGGTAAGCAGAATTTTATCTGGAGGTTTAACACGTGGCTACGAACCTGGTGTAGGAAAGAGGGGTACAGGTTTATGGGGCACTGGAACTTTTTCTGGGACTGGGGTGACCTGTTCAAGCCTGACGGGCTGCACCTGAACCGAAGGGGTACCTTTGCACTGGGTCAGCGTATGTTGAGGGTAGCACAGGATTATTTAAACTAGGGATTTGGGGGGCAGGGAGGTTAGTGAGTGTTACACAAAGGGAAATGCAGACTGCCCCGATGGAAGCTGACGGCGTAACATGCACTATCGATGTTTTACTTTTAAAGCGTAGTTGGGGGCTTGAGGCGGCGGCCACATAGGAAATCAACGGGGAAGAGCATTAGTAATAACCTTAAATGTTTTTATTTAAATGCATGAAGCATAAAAAATACATTTCCAGAACTTGAGGCTGTAGTGATCAGTGAGGGCTATGACATAGTTGGGATTACAGAGACATGGCTATGTGAAGAGGATGGAAATGAATATAATATAGAAGGTTATAAGCTCTTTAGGAAGGATAGATGTAATAGGCGAGGAGGGGGCGTAGCACTCTATGTGAACAAAAACATTAATGTACAGGAAATTCCCGAAATTGAACATTCCTTGTCCTGTGAAGATATCTGGGTCAGGCTCATTGGCAAACACAAGACAGGTTTAAACTTCGGAGTATCCTATCGACCACCAGCTTTGGACAGTACAATCAATGAAATGCTTTTTAGGAGGATGACGCAAGCTTATAGTGGTGGTGGGACTATTATCATGGGTGACTTAAATTATCCTGATATCAATTGGGAAATGGTGAAAGGACAGGGTAGGAGGGAGGAAGAATTTCTAGATGTTATAAATGATAATTTCTTGGTGCAGTATGTTAATAAACCTATTAGAGAGAAGGCAATTTTAGACTTAGTGCTCTGTAATGACCCTGATAGAATTAGTAATGTTGAGTTACTGGAGCCACTTGGCACAAGTGATCACTCTGCTGTTAATTTTGATGTTCCATAGGAAGTTAAAAAGGTGTATTCTAAAACAAAAATTTTTAACTTTAGGTGAGCTAACTTGGGCAGGATGCGTTCATATCTAGCTGAAACAAAATGGGAGACACTCCTGGACTGTGAGTCCGTAAATGAGATGTGGGAAAGAGTTAAGGGGGTTTTACTTGAATCACAATGCAGATTCATTCCAAAGGTGTCCAAAAGTAAGCTGAAAAAGCAGAATCCTCAGTGGATGACCAAAAGCATTCATATGATTTTGAGGGAAAAGAGGAATCTTTATAAGATGAACATAAAGGATAACAATGAGGACACTAAGGCTGAAAACTGTAAAATGTGGGCTGTGGTCAAAAGAGAGCTGAGGAATGCTAGAAGACTGTATGAAAGACAAATTGCAGAGGGGGCAAAAACTAACCCTAAGCGCTTCTTTCAGTACTGTAGCAGAAAAAGGAAAGTTAAAGAGCAGGTTATGTGTGTAAAGAATAAAACTGGATTGCTGCTATATGATAACAAGCATAATGCGGATGCCTTAAACAGTTCCTTTGTTGAGAATTTTACCTCAGAGGGGGTCTTTATTTGGCCAGAGGGCATGTCAAATGCTCAAGATTATTTAGCGGAATTTCAGGTTCGAGATAACAAAGTATGGCACGAGGACTCCCGAGGTCGGAGGTCAATGATCGACTTTGTGGTCGTGTCATCTGACCTTCGGCCGTATGTCTTGGACACTCAGGTGAAGAGAGGGGCTGAGCTGTCCACTGAACACCACCTGGTGGTGAGTTGGATCTGCTGGCGGAGGAGGAAGCTGGACAGACTTGGCAGGCCCAAACGTGTTGTGAGGGTTTGTTGGGAACGTCTGGCGGAACCCTCTGTCAGAGGGGTTTTCACCTCTCACCTTCGGGAGAGCTTTGACCAGATCCCAAGGAAGGCTGGAGACATTGAGTCTGAATGGACCATGTTCTCCACCTCCATTGTTGACGCCGCTGTTCGGAGCTGTGGCCGTAAGGTTTCCGGTGCCTGTCGTGGCGGCAATCCCCAAACCCGGTGGTGGACACCGGAAGTAAGGGATGCCGTCAAGCTGAAGAAGGAGTCTTACCGAGCTTGGCTAGCTCGCAAGACGCCTGAGGCAGCTGACCGGTACCGGCAGGTTAAGCGTGCTGCGGCCCGGGCGGTGGCGGAAGCAAAAACTTGGGTATGGGAAAAGTTCGGGGAGGCCATGGAAGAGGACTATCGGTCGGCCCCGAAGAAATTCTGGCAAACAGTCCGGCGCCTCAGGAGGGGAAAGCAGTACCCTGCCGACACTGTTTACAGTGGAGGTGGGGAGCTGTTGACTTCGACTGGGGATATTGTTATCCGGTGGAAGGAATACTTCGAGGACCTCCTCAATCCTGCTGTTACGCTTTCCGTAGAGGAAGCAGAGGCTGGGGACTCAGAGGCTGACTCATCCATCACTCGGGCTGAAGTCACTGAGGTAGTTCAGCAGCTCCTCGGTGGCAAGGCACCGGGGGTGGATGAGATCCGGCCTGAGTACCTCAAGTCTCTGGATGTAGTAGGGCTGTCTTGGTTGACACGCCTCTGCAGCATCGCGTGGCAGTCGGGGACAGTGCCTCTGGATTGGCAGACCGGGGTGGTGGTTCCTCTATTTAAGAAGGGGGACCGGAGAGTGTGTCCAACTATAGGGGGATCACACTTTTCAGCCTCCCGGGTAAAGTCTATTCCAGGGTGCTGGAGGGGAGAATCCGGCCGATAGTGGAACCTCGGATTCAGGAGGAACAATGCGGTTTTCGTCCTGGTCGTGGAACACTGGACCAGCTCTATACCCTCCGCGGGGTGCTTGAGGGTGCGTGGGAGTTTGCCCAACCTGTTCACATATGTTTTGTGGACTTGGAGAGGGCATTCGACCGTGTCCCTCGTGGCATTCTGTGGGAGGTGCTTCGGGAGTATGGAGTCCGGGGCCCTCTACTAAAGGCCGTGCGGTCTCTGTATGACCGGAGCAGGAGCTTGGTTCGCATTGCCGGCAGTAAGTCAGACCTGTTCTCGGTGCATGTTGGACTCCGGTAGGGCTGCCTTTTGTCTCCGGTTCTGTTCATTATTTTTATGGACAGAATTTCTAGGCAGTAGATTTCAATGTGGAATAGCTTACCTGACCATATTGTTGAGGCAGAGGCCTTGGGGGTTTTCAAGAGCAGGCTTGACCTAAAGCTAGATACCATTGAGTCACTTAGTATCTGAAGGGATATATTCACAATAGTATAAAGAAACTGGCAAGCTTAGTTGGGCTGAAAGGCCTGTTCTTGCCATTCATGTTATGTTATGTTACATCACCGCCACCCGTTATACAATACTGAAACCCATTATACAACACCGCCACCTATTATTCATCACCCCCACCCACTATACAACACCGCCACCCGTTATTCAGCACTGCCACCCATTATAAGACACTGCCCCACATTATACAACACCACCACAAATTGTACATCACCGCCACCCATGATACAACACCGGCACCTGTCATACATCACTGCCACCCATTATACAACACCACTACCCATTGTACAACACCGCCAGCCATTAAACAGCACCGCCACCCATTATACAACACTGCCATCCATTATACAACACCACCCATTATACATCACTACCACTTATTATACAACACTACCACCCATTGTACATCACTATCACCCCTTATATAACACTGCCACCCGTTATTCAACACTGCCACCCATTATACAACAGCACCGCCCATAATACAACACCGCCACCATTATACAACACTGCCACCCATTATGCCACACTGCTACCTGTTCTACAACACTGCTCCCATTATACAACACTGCTACCCATTATACATCACCGCCATCCATTATACGACTTTTCCACCCATTATACAACACTGCCATCCATTATACATCACTGCCACCCATTATACAGCACCGCCACCCGTTATACAACACTGCCACCCATTGTACGTCACTATTACCCATTATATAACACTGCCACCCGTTATACAACACCGCCACCTGTTATACAACATTGCCACCCATTATACAACACTGCCACCTGTTATACAACACTGCCCCGATTATACAACACTGCTACCAATTATACATCAAAGCCACCCGTTATACATCACCACCACCCATTATACGACTTTTCCACTCATTATACAACACCGCCAGCCATTATACAACACTACCTCCCATTGTACATCGCTACCACCCATGATACAACACTTCCACCCATTACACAACACTGCCACCCTTTATACATCACCGCCTCCTGTTATACAACACTGACACCCATTAAACATCACCACTCCCATTTTACATTACCACCACCCATGATACAACACCACCACCCATTGTAAAACACCACCACCCATTATACCATACTGCCACCCATTATACATCACCGCCACCCGTTACATAACATCACCTCACATCATACAACACTGCCAGCCATTATACAACACCACCACCTGTTATATATCACCACCACCCATTATACAACACTGCCACTCATTATACATCACCACCACCCGTTATATGACATCACCACACATCATACAACACTGCCAGCCATTATACAACATGACCACCGTTATATATCATCACCACCCATTATACAACACTGCCACCCATTATACAATACTACCACCTATTATACAAAACCACCACCCATTAGTTATATCAGGACATTTGCTCATATATAATTTCAGGCACAGTAGGTTTGATAAATCTGAGCAATGAATTTCTGTACCACGTCTGATCACTCATAAATGTTTATCATAATTAAAATTAGAAACCCAGCTCACAGATCTTAATTGTTTCATGTAGGATTAATCTCTCCACTGGCTTAAGGGTGCAGTGTAGTGAACGATTTGTGTTCTTTGGATTTGACATTTTTGCTGAATGACTCATTAGCAGTGTCATGGCCAGGAATCAAACTTGCAAACCTCGATCCCTCCCTGTACAACCACAGCTCCTGACTTCTCTACACTGGTGTTACTCTGAGGTGTAGATAAATTAAATTCTTACGCTTATTCAAATGAACAAAATGTGTTTTCTGTGGTTATCCCATGCAACACTGGACAAGAGAATCCTAGCAGCAGAGTAACCTGGATACAGAACCTCAGAGACGAATGCACAAGGCCCATTATTATTTTGACAAATAGCCCTCATTCCATCTGCGATAACAAAGCTAATGAGAACAAAAAGGATGTCACCATCATCAATTCCGTCAGGTGCCTGCATGTGTAAAAATCTGGCGGCAAGGCCGGCCTCAATTCTGACTGAAATAAATCTGCGCCTCAGCTGGTCATTAATGCTGGGGGGGATTTCTGCACTCCTGAGATTCACTCAGACTTCATACAAACATCAGGTGTCAGGTTTTCATGTGAGAGGTATGTGATGTTTCTGCAGAGATCAGACTGCATGGGTACAGATATCTATCCTACAGAAATCACACCGCTTGGCTGAAAGTGCCTCTCCTAACAGAAATCACACTGCATGGGTACAGGTGCCTCTCTTACAGAAATCAAACTGCATGGGTACAGATGCCTCGCCTCCAGAAATCACACTGCTTGGGTACAGATGCCTCTCCTGCAGAAATCACACTGCTTGGGTACAGATGCCTCTCCTGCAGAAATCACACTGCTTGGGTACAGATGCCTCTCCTGCAGAAATCACACTGCATGGGTACAGATGCCTCTCCTGCAGAAATCACACTGCTTGGGTACAGATGCCTCGCCTGCAGAAATCACCCTGCATGGGTACAGATGCCTCGCCTGCAGAAATCACACTGCTTGGGTACAGATGCCTCGCCTGCAGAAATCACACTGCATGGGTACAGATGCCTCTCCTGCAGAAATCACACTGCATGGGCACACACTGCTCTCCTACAGAAATCGCATTACATGGGTACACACCTCTCCTGCAGAAATCATACTGCGAGGAAACACATCTGTGCTGCAGACATGTCCAGCAGTGATACACGTGTCTTTGCTTTGGGCAGATGCAGGAATCTGCTCTCCTGTGTGTATCTGTCAGATCTGACAGCTCTATTTCACAGTCTGCTGGACTCATGAGGACGCGGGAATGATGTTAGAGATGTCCTCACCGATCCATCCACACTCTCTACCACACTGATACACGTGCGCTCACACACGTACACATACACACACGTGCATACAGACATGTGGTTATTCACACCTTCTACTGTAAATTCTTTTTCTCCCACATTTCTCTGGGAGCAGAATGGTTTGGACACTCTACACAACGTCTTTATCCCAGTAAATCAAGATGTAACTTCACTTATGAGGGAGAAATGTCAGCTGCGGTTGGAGGACTTGTACATCCCTATCGGAATCCAAACAATTCCAAATCCAAATGAATTAACAATGCACAATAACTGTTCAAATTCTCACAGACTGTTTTGTGAATCTGAAGCATGATTGTATAACTGATTTAAGTAGGTATTACGCTGTGTTTGGTGTCTAAGTTTGGCGTCGGTTCTGTTGGGTTATGGTGATTAAATGGACTCCTTTCCTTTAGTCGCAGATTAATTTTGTAGTGACGTTGGCAGAATATTTTTAAAAAATGCTGTATTTTTTTCGGTGAGTGTGTTTTTTGAAAATAAATGTTATAAGTGGATGCCCTTTTAGCTTTGGTTTTCATGGCTGAATAAAGAGAGGAGTTATTTTTACAGAACAAATGTATTGACCCGCCTCACTGCTTTCTGATGAATTTATCAGTGCCCCAGATGAGGAATTTATCCACTTTGATTGCTGGGGGTTTGAGTCTGTATTAATAGTGTTATATTTCATTATATCTTTGTGCTGCAGCTGTAATTGTATCATTCCTGCATGTTATGAGAGCGCACTGTCCCAGCGAGACTCCAATCAGGGAAATCACCCATCATCCTCCCTGCCTCAGAACAACAATGAAGAGAATTAGTTTGATGTACAACACACTCCCTCATTCATAATTCCCAGCATGAGATAAGCAATCATTTAGCACAATAATTTCAGACAAATTATTTTTGGACAGAATATTGGTATTGAATTGATGAAATATACTGAACAAAAATATAAACGCAACAGTTTAGTCATTTCAACATTATGCATGATTATTTCTGAGGTTGGCTTAGTTGGGTTTATTTATGTGACCGAGGTTATGTGCCACTGGTCTCTGTGCATTTCAGTCACCTTCTCCATATCATTGTCAAGTTCATGCCCATTGTCTAAATTAGCCTGTCAGACAGGTGGGGCCTGATCCAGAGCTGCTGAAATCAGGTACAGTCAGCCCAGGCACATCCTGTACTCTGGTCAATAAAAGGCCAACCCAAAAGTCCCAGTTCTGCCATTGTTCAAAATGCCATGAATGACTCGAGCCATGAGGGAGCTGCCATTGGCCTGCTCAATGCAGGAATGTTTCTCAGGGATGTTGAAAGGGCTTTTAATGTCCATGTTTCAACAATAAGTCACATAAAACACTTTTTGAGGAATGAGGCAAGACAGCAGACGCCCGCATGCATGATGACCATGTGTGACGACCCCCATCCAAGACCGCCTTATCTGGACTCTTAATCTCTGTGATCGTCTGAGACCAGTGACTCCCACTGCAGAGGAGACTGCTGGTCCCCACCATCACCCCATTTTTGCTGAAACTGTGAAAAATAATCTCCAGGAAGTCCATATCTTAACGTCTTTTGCCCTTTGTGGATTGGACCTCTCCTCAGCTCGATGTAAAAATTGGTTCGACTGAGTGAATAGACACGTTTGATGGCCAACGGCACAATGGAGGACTGTTTTCTTTACAGACGAGTCACGATTCCAACTTCACAGAGCGGATGGGCGGAGGATCGTTATGCTGACATCATTGTGGTGAGCGCAGTGGTACATGGTGGTGGAGTGCTGGTTTGGGTGGGAATATTCCAAGGACACTGCACCCAACTGCAGTTGATGAACAGCAGCTTGAATGCAGTGTGATTTCAAGATGAGATGCACTGCATATCGTCCTACCGTCCATCCATCACAACAATAACATCCAGCATGACCATGCCAGACCCAAGTCACCCGTGCGCACAGATTTCCTTGAGCCTGAAAACATTTGTGTGCTTGAATGGTTGGCTTATTCCTCGGATTTGTCCCCCTTCCAGCATCTTTGGGATGTCCACAAGCAACGGGTTCATCATTGGTTCCCATTTTCAGCCAACAGCCGCCAACTCCACACAGCTCTTGAAGAGAAGTGGGAACATGTCCCCCAAATCACCATTGACCATTTGTTACAGTCCACACAGCAGAGATGTGTAGCAGTGCAGCAGGCCAAAGGCGGACAGACCCAATATTGATTTGTGAAATTTGGACAAAAGACCCCATCCCCTTATCATTGCGCCATCGCGAGATTCTTGTTTGTCTTTTTAAATCATTGATCGAAATATATTGCAATATGGTCATACAATCTGTCAACACTCAGTGAAACTATAATAAGCTTCTGAACATGGTCATATTTCTCACAATAGGAAGTGTTGTGTTTATACTTTTGTTCAGTGCATATTGAAGCTTATGACAGCGATTGAAATGCAGTGACTGGCAGACATGTTTCCTGTGGTGAGGGTTGGCTGTCAGAGGATGAAAGCAGCTCCAGGCGACTCTGACCTTCATATTTATGGGAAAATAAGGCCCTTGAATCCTTGGCTCAAGTCTAACGACATCCATCGGAGCTGAAGCTGTAAATTGTGAAAATGTGTAGTGATAAATCATGTGACGCTGTCGAGCGCTGTGCACTTACAGAGCCAATTCAACATCACGTTTAGTGTGCCTTCACTCATTTAGTGAGTCGTTTGAAGAAGGGATGAAATTGAAAGACAGACAGGAGAGAATTGAATGCTGACGGGTATTTGTGGGGGCTGAATATATGTGTGCTACATGCTTAAAACATGCATCTGTACGACGACATTTCAGTCTCTCGCTGCAGTACATCACTGTCCTGTATTCACAGACGGAGGATTTGTCCGAGCAGAGTGTCTGTGGTTTGCGCCTGGACAGAAACACATTACTGCAGCATATGGTGCATGCTGAATGCACTGCAGATATACAGTATGGCCTATTTGGGACAAAGCATATCTCCTGTCTGATGGACAGGATCTATGGTGGAATTTGATTGTTACTTGTGTATGTGCCAAAATAACTGAGGAATATTCTCACCATTACATAGAGTATATAACAGGAACATTCTGATGAATCTTTTCCCATGTTTAGCGGCAGCGATGTAAGATTAGACTGCATTATAATCTCTGGAACTGTGGATTCAGAAAGTTTTGAAGGCGTTAATACGCGGAGTAGAGTGTTCGCACGTCTCCAACTCTGCACAGTGCATTTTGTAAGTAATCAGACTTCGATACTCAGCCTTATGGGTCTGAGATTTTTAGCAACACTTGACTTAAAGGATCAGACGGCTGGTGTAGGAGGTATTAGATGTCATGTGAGACTCGACCTGAGAGGAACACTTCCAGATACATCAGAGACTTGAGACTGAAGGAAAAGAACCCTGATGGAAGCTGTGGTAGATGCTGGATGACTGGAGAACAGGGTCGAGGGTTACTCTTAATCCTTAAACTCCGGATTGAGAGGTTTGAGAAAAGCTCAGGAGTGATGGCTGTCCAACTTCTGCAGCTGTCTCTGAGCTGAGAGATCAAAAGAGAGTGTGTGTGTATGCGTGCATGCGTGTGTTTATGTGTTTGTGTGTGTGTTTGTGTGTGTGCACATGCATGTGTTTGTGTGTGAGTGTGCATGCATGCGTGTGTGTGTGTGTGTGTGTGTGTGTGCGTGTGTATGCTTTCGTGTGTGCATGTGTGTGTATGTGTGTTTGTGTGTGTGTGCGCATGCGTGTGTATGTGTGTTTGTGTGTGAGTGTGCGTGCGTGGGTGCGTGCCTGTATATGTGTGTGTGTTAGCGTGTGAGTGTACGTGCGTGCATGTATATGTGTGTGTGTGCGTGTGTGTGTGTGTTAGTGTGTGAGTGTGCGTGTGTGTGTGTGTGTGTGTGTGTGTGTGTGTGTGTGTGTGTGTGTGTGTGAGTGTGTATGCGTTTGTGCTTGGATGCGTGTATATGTGTGTTTGTGTGTGTGTGGGCATGCGGGTGTTTATGTGTTTGTGTGTGAGTGTGCATGCGTGTTTGGGTGTCTGCGCATGCGTGGGTTTATGTGTGAGTGTGCATGCATGCGTGTGTGTGTGTGTGTGTGTTTGTGTGTTTGTGTGTGAGTGTGCATGTGTGTGCGTATTTGTGTGCGTGCGCATGTGAGAGTATCTGCTGTAGGGTGATTCGGTGAGCTCTGTATGAAATATGGAGCAGATGATAATGCGTATGAATGGGATAAAGGCTGGTATATTTAACGGTGATGATTTGATTGACAGGGAAAATGAATCCCTGCAAAAATGGCTTTTGACTGGAATTCTTTGAACTGCTGCATGAAGACCCAGCTCTCAATCACTAATTATCTCGAGAGCACCACTCGTGTCCTCTAAGAGATATCAGAACCGTCTGCACACGCGGGGTTAATCGACCCATTAACGAGATTACAGGCTGCTCGGCCCGACTGCTTTTACACAGGGAAAACTCTTCTTTCTCAGGACTCTCTCTCTCTCTCTCTCTCTCTCTCTTTCTCTCTCTGCTCTGCTCTCCCTCTCTCTCTCTCTCTCTCTCTCTCTTTCTCTCCCCCCCCCTTCTCTCTCTCACTAAGTTTAATTTTTCCGCCCGCTGTATTACAGTGTTGAGACACGTTTGCCGGCCTCTTCTGAGTGGAGATGGGCAGATGGGGGATTTTGAGAATAACTCTAGAGATCTGAAAGGACTGAGTGTCTGTGTCATCCTGGATTAATTGTTTGGTTTATTGATTGATTGATTGATTGATTAATTACTTGATTGTTTGATTGAGTGATTCTCGACTTGCTACAGCAACTTCTCTGTAAGGATGTGCAATTAATGTGCAATTATTATTATATATTATTTTCATCCATGATTCAATCCCTGCTGAAGAATTGCTGTATGCCTGATTATTTATTCATTAAAAACTGCACAGGAAGTTAGTCCTGAGTGAAAACTGCTCCTTTGGGTCTTTCATAAAGGGATCCCATTCGAGAGCCAGCAGTGAACCTCACACACGGGTGACGTTTGAGAGTTACTGAGCTACACCCTTCCTGTAGCACAGCCTGTGTGTCGGCCAATAGAAACCAAGTAACATCTATAGTGTCATTTATAAACTTCACCTCAAAAAACATCAACAGCATGACCTTTGAACTTTTTTATGCGCTTTAAGAAATGCATGTGTCTGTTTCCGGCGCATTTTTAATTCATTGAAGGTTTGACGTCGGTAAAACTCGAGTGAATTTCAAAACCTTCTTTCTTGAGAAAATCTGAATACCATAATGTAGTGACAAATTGAACGTTTTGAAAAATAACTGAAGGTGCGATAATTTTTTACAGTGATGCGTTCACAGTTGTTTGTATGTGTAAACAGCTGCTTTGTTCTAAATGAGTAATGAGCTCTGAGATGTGATTATTTTAATTTTCCTAACAGCTTACTCCCCATTATAATTCAATAAATCACACACTTCTGACTGGTGGGTCACACCTGCATCCCTTTGTCTACAAGCCTCTCACACTAAAGCAGAAACACTACACTTAACTCTGCCCTGATCCAGACTAACAGATGCACCCATAGCAGGCAGCATGTTCTGCTCATGACAGCGTTTATGCGGCGATGGTGCGGGTCCGTTTTTCATGCGTACAGAATGCTGAAGCTCGTCATCCGCACAAACAGGCTGTAATACCTGCATCTGCTTATCTGCTCATTCAGTGAAATGCAGACCTTTCCCATTGCAGACCTTTGGGACATTTAAGGGGTATTTCTGAAGTCATGGCAGATTAAAGTGCTTAAGTTTTTGTTCTTTTCTCTGAAGTTTGACCCAAAAGTGTAGTTTCACTTTTCTTCTATATAAATATATTTCTGTCCATTCAGCATTATTTCTTGAATCTGATGTTTAGCTTTTGGTGATTGAGGTCTCAGCGGGGATAAGGAAATACAAAAATTAGATGGTTAGCATCCCCGCCCGCCCATTTTTTTAATTTTCTTTTACTTGGAAAAAAAATAGTTAAAATGCACCAAAAAGAAAGTGAGAATCCCTGTCGTTACCTCAGACAATCTGTTCGACTTTCTATCACCGCGCTACATATGTGTTGATTCTTAATTTTTATAGATGTACTTCTGATTTGGATTTGTTCCGCTATTGGAATCTCAGTCACATTATAATAAAACAAAATAAAAAACCCTGCCCACCCATAAAAAATGAAATGCAAAGGATGCTCACAAAAGGGTTTGTTTTGGCCTGATTGAGTAAAAGATTGGATCTTTGGGTTGGAAAAGGAACAAGTTCTCAGCCAGATTACGCCTGGATGAGATAAAGTCCCGATGAATGTTAAATGTAAAAATGCCACCATGATTCTGATCCTACTGCAGCCAATATTTTCCCAGCATGCAACAGTCCATCGTGGATGCATGAAAATCGCAATATTCTCTGCACGTCTGGTTGCTGGGTCAGATGGATTACAGAGCGCAGCCTGAAATGCGTCTGATCGCATTGAATAATATGCTGCTCATTAAAACTCATGGGTAACGTAAGCAGGTGATACAACTGCAAGTAGCTTCCTGTACCGAGTCCATCCTTAAGCCCACAGAACCTGTGGAACCACATATGATTCTGCCAAATGCAGCTTCTGGATTCAAACCTGTGAAGCTGTACACATTATATTCTGCACATTTTCACATTTTATATTCCCTGGCTTTCTAACGATCCCAAATATGTCCAGCTGAGTTACAGGGAAACGTGTGTAAGATGATGAACAATATCTAGGTATTTTCCATTTGATGTAATGCTGTGGCCGCAAAACATGGGTTTGAATATTTCTCTCAGTATACGTGTGATGTAGTTTCAGTGAAGCACTGCAACCAGCAGATACAGAATGTGTGTGTAACACTGTCCTACAGTATGAAAAATGCTTTTTCTGACTTTGAATCTACTTATGGGGAAACTAAAGAGATTAAGTAATGTTTAATGGGTTAAATTCATCACTGGCGATTCGCACTACTTGCAGGATGACAAGACAAGATTTTTTTTTTAATATTCACTTTATTCTTCGTAATCACTTACGTTGGATAATGGCATAGTCTTTATAGTCTTTTGGAGAATATCACAGTCTGCTGCTGTCGTTGTCATTCAAAAGTCCATCCATATGAGCTGTGAAAATTTGAACTCAAACCCATTTTTGTAGCTCATAGCAGTGCAGTGTATCTGGCCGTTAGCGCAGACCCCGTCGGTGCAGAGTAGCACCTGTCATTCGGGGAGAGAGAGAGTCACAGTCTCACAGAGTCCGACAGGAAGGGCCTTCTTTATAAAACAGCTCTCCTGAGAAACGCACTGTTTCCCACCTTTCAATTCAACCAGATGTTAATCCATGTTTAAATAATCCAGTATGACTGGTGGGATTGTAAAGCTGATTTAACCTGCGGAGACCTGAAAAGGATTAAGTTCAAATAAGTTCTCAGTTCTGGGTCCAGTGAAAAAGGCCTTTTAACTGGCTTATTTTGGGCAGTTTTACTCAACTCTGACGGACAAAAAGCCTAAAAAAGTGCTGCTCCCAGCAGATACAGAGTGTGTGTGTGTGTCAGTGCCCTAAAATATGAGACATGATGCTTAACCTGACTTTGAACCAACTTCAGGGAAAACTGCAGTGAAAAATTACAGTTAAAGAGGTAACCATTAACACTGGCATTAACCTCAGGCCTGGTCAGATTTTCAAGCCCAATTTATGAGCAGTCTGTGAGAGTAAAAATGACACCGCACCCAAAGAAAGACAATATTCTATAGGTTATGGTATTTTGGGGGTGGGATGGCACAGTAGTTAAGTGTGCTTGACTTACATTGAAAGATCCTGAGTCTTTGCCACAGATTTTGCGTTGGGCAAAGACACCCACCTCCCATAGTGCCTCACCCCACCCAGGGGTATAACGGTGCTAGCTGATTGGTTGGGGTAACCTGAGTAAGAGCTGGGGGGGGGGGTGACCTGCAGAACTCCCAGACACTTCCTGCATGATGACCCACATGGGCTGGGGACAAAAAGGCTGTGTTATTTAGTACTTTTGTCGGATTATTTGCAATCTGAGTCCTCAGAGATGTTACAGCGTCAGAGTTAACAGCAGGGCTTTGATGGTACTGAGCAATAAACAGGGGAACCAGTGAGAAACTGGCGGTGGGGGCGGGGGGGACAGATGAGCCCAACAGCGCTACTGAGAGTGCAGTGAATGCGGCATCATTACAGAGTCTCATGAAAAGGACAATCTTTTAAACCCTGAATTATTTGAGGTGTTTTTTGAGCTCGCTACTACCGGATCTAAGGACGGCGTTCGCCCCTCCACTGTTCTGTGAAGTATATTACAGCCTGTGCTTTGTGATGACGCAGTTGGACTCATTGATGTGGGGTATGGATTGTAATGACCCTGTAAAATGGCACAGATCGTTTACATCTGCAGTCTGCAAGCACTTGTGTGCATTTTTAATGCTGCTGCTAATGGCTGAATTACCCCTAAAATTGGTAATTCCACGATAGAGCAAAATGTCTCATGCAAAGTATTGTTGAATTAATGTGATGTAGGCAGCGGATGGTAATGACTGCTAAAGATGACATATTGTGTTTACGCCAGCAGCGAGCTCTGGTAACTGCATTATCAGGGTGAAGCTAACCGCTTCGCTAACACCAGCTCTCCTCGCTGCTCCTCAGGACTCCTGCGGGGGGCGCTCTCTGCAGGAAAAGACTGCCTGCACGCTGGGGACTCCTGCTCCAGTGATGAGGCGTGCAGCCCGCGGCTCAGGACACTGAGGCAGTGTGTGGCAGGCGATGGCAGCATGAAGCTCGGACCCACTGCCCGGAACCACTGTGAGAACGCAGTGAACGCCCTGCGATCCAGCCCACTGCACAACTGCCAGTGCAAGAGGGGCATGAAGAGGGAAAAGAACTGCCTCAGCATCTACTGGAGCCTCCACCAATCAGTGCTGCACGGTGAGGTCCGCCAGCCAATCACAGAACAGGGCTCATGTCCATCAGCCAATTAGAATGTAGGGCTGAGGCCAAGTAAGTAATGTAGGGGTGAGGGCCGTACGTCTATCGAAATATTAGGACCAATCAGCCGATCAGAAAGTGGTGGTGAGGGACACTAGCCAATCAAAGTGCGAGGCTGAAGCCCACCAGCCAATAAGAACATAGAGCTAAGGTCCACAATACTATCAGAACAAAGGGACTAGGCCTATGAGCCAATCCGAATGTCGGGTTTAGGGCCACAAGCCAATCAGAATGTGGGGTATGTAGCCCATCACCAATAAAAACAAAGTCATGAGGGCCACAAGCTAATCAGAAATTAGAAGTAAGGCCCACCAGCCAATGACGATGTGGGGGCGGAGACAGTGACAGTATGATACACTGTCAGCAGCGCTGACTGCTTCACATAATGATGAAAATGTGCTACTTCTAAACATTCATTCATTCATTCATTCATTCATCTTCTACACCCGCTTATTCCTCACTAGGGTCGCGGGGCGAGCTGGAGCCTATCCCAGCTGACTACGGGCAAAGGCAGGGACTACTACAAAACCAAATGAGAACATATTTTTATTTAATTCTTTAGAAACGAATGCTGTTGTAATTATAATTGATCATTTGCATCTGATATTAAGGGTGCTAATGGACTGTTCAGCAGAGTAATTAGAGGTGCTATAACTGAATCTGCGGCCATATGCTGCCATTTGCAGCTGGATGTTTCTTCTGTGAAAGCACTGTGGTTTTACCGGAGATCAGTGTATTCATCCTGTATACACACTCCAGCAATGTCCGTGCGTACACCAGAGTCAGTGTACTCTCACTGAGCGTGTGCTTGTGTGTGTGTGTGTGTGCACGTGCTTGCGTGTGTGTGTGTGTGTGTGTGTTCGCAGGACTCCGGTTGGTGGAGGAGTACCCGTATGAGGTCGTGGAGAAGGGGTACGACTACGTGCGACTGGCCTCCATCGCCGCTGGTGCGTCCTTCTCCTCTCATTAATCACTGCTCATCAACACTACATGGGCAGCACTGTTCTTCCAACCTTTCATATTACTGCTCTTGTTTTTTATTGGACAGGAAATTGCAAATTATTACAGTCATTCATATGAATAGATATATTCAGTAGCGCCGCCAAGAGGGGGGACATCTCGTGCCCCCACAGGTGCCCCCATAAATAAATAAACCAAGAGTATCTGCTCCCCTGACAAAAAGAAGACGATAAAAAGGAAGATAAAATAGCGCCGAGTGATAGTGAGGTCTGACTTTTTTCAGGGGTCGGTTTTTGTGATGCAAATGCATTACTCTTTTGAAAGCATCTTGTTTTTGGAATCAAAACTTTTTATTTTTGTGACCCCAGCAAATCCGGGCCAGAACTCCGCTCACGGGACGCAGAGGGGGGAAAAGTGACTGTCTGTGCAGGACACTGCTAATGAGGATGTCATACCACTTCATGTCAAAAAATCTGAACTGTCCCTTTAATCTCGTTTTTATCAATTCTCGTTCTTTTATTTCTCACTGCTTTATTGTTCTGCTGCTCACCAGCTAGAAGAGAATTCATTTATCATTCCTGACCTCCATCCCGGCTCTCTGCGGCAGGGTGAGGGAGAGTTTGCCCAGAGGCGAAACCCCACCTATCCACATCACTGTTTTTGAGAACTTAATCTGTGAGATTAATGTCAGATTTCTTACAGCAGGCTGCTCGTACTGCATGGGAACTCGAGCTGAATTAGCATACAGTCGCTCTGAATGAGAGCTCTAGTGTCGTTAGCATGCGGTCGTCCGGAGGCAGTCATGATTCAGCAGAAGGCAAAATCTAGCTTCAGAAAGTTACAGTCACACCGTAGATTTTGTTCATATCACCTGGATATACTGGCAACACAATCCTTCAGCCAGGAGCAAAAATGAATCAGTGAAACTCGGTGTGTGGTATTCTGGGTGGTTTTTCTCGGGGTTTGCCTGAGGTTTAGGGCAGTAACTCATTAGGGTTAGAGTGTCAATTAGCGCAGTTGCACATTAGCGTTGGGCAGTAACACTTTAGGGTTGTGGTGACAGTTTGCGCCATAGCACGTTAGCATTGGGCAGTGTTGTAGAGTGAGTTCTACAACTAGGTGGGTGGGGCGGGAACCTTTGTTCAGGCTTGTTTCCTCCCGGTCCGGGTTTTAAGTAGTACCACATTCCCCCACCGGTATGACAGCAGAGCCGCCGGGCTTCTTATGTTGTTGTGCAGTGCAGACGTTATTGAATAAAGTCCTACGTTACTTTACCGGATTATAAGTCAGCGTGCTTTACACTTACCAGGTTATAAAACTGGCGACGAGGATTAAACTGGATAAATTAGGTCGAAGAAGAAGTTTGCGAGTAACGTTATTTAATTAGCGTGAAGCGTCATGGCAACGGTGGGTTCACTCATGGAGTTCGATGACAGGAGCGGCGACTGGGTTGAGTACGTCGAGAGGCTGGAACACTTTTTCCTGGCGAATGATATTGACGACGAGGCAAAGCGGATGTCCAATCTCCTCAGTGTTTGTAGCGCGAAGACGTACAGGTTAATAAAGAGTCTAGCCATGCCGCGAACGCTGGGGAACATGCGGTTCGAGGAGATGGTGCAGGAGCACTTTAATCCGAAGCCGTCTGTTATTGCTCAGCGTTTTAAGTTCCACACACATTCTCGCAAGCCGGGGGTCTCAGTGGCAATGTTTGTGGCGGAGCTGAGGCAGCTGTCGGAATACTGCGAGTGTGGAGCTGCACTGGATGACATGCTGCGGGACAGGTCGGTGTGCGGAATTAATGATGACCGCACACAGCGCCGTTTGTTAGGTGAGCCCACACTGACTTTTGAAAGGGCACTTGAGTTGTCTCAGGCTATGGAAACAGCCGAAAGTAATGCCAAAGACATCCAAAAGGCTAATGAGGGACAGCCAGCTGCCATTCAGCACGTGTCAGAGGACAGACCAGGCAGGTCATGTTACAGGTGTGGGGCGCACATTCTGCAAATGACTGTAGGTTCAAAGAGGCGGTGTGCCATTCCTGCCATAAGAGGGGGCACACAGGCACAGCTAGGAAGTGCAGAGGGGCTAAAGATAAACAGAAAGTAGAGGAAGGGAAGCCAAAGCCCAAGTTGACCACACATCACCTACAGAGTGAGGACGAGGGCTCTGAGGAGCAGTGTCCAGGGCTGCCCAGGGCAGCGCCCATTCATGCAACTCTGTTGATAGATGGGAAAGAGTTGGAGATGGAGGTGGACACGGGGGCCTCAGTTTCAGTTATAAGTCAAGACACTTACAGCAAATTGTGGCGCTCTGGAGAAGCACCTTAAGATTAAACTAAAAACATGCACGGGAGAGTGTGTTCCACTTAGGGGAGCCATTGAGGTGAATGCAGAGTATCAGGGGCAACAGGCCGCGCTGAGACTTCTTGTGGTCGAGGCGGAGGGGCCTAGTTTGATGGGACGAGACCTCCTACAGAAAATGCGACTGAATTGGGAGGAAATCAACCCTATTGGGGTACTCCCAGACATTTTATCAAAATACCCAGAGGTATTTAAAGAGGAGTTGGGTACCCTCCGAGGCACCACAGTGAAACTGTGCATAGATCCGAAAGCGCAGCCACGCTTTTTCAAGCCCCGTTCTGTACCATATGCCATTAAGGCAAAAGTGGGGGCAGAATTGGAGAGACTGCAGCGACTAGGTGTCATTGAGCCTATTGAATTCTCAGACTGGGCAGCTCCAATTGTACCAGTACTAAGGGAAGACGGAGGTGTACGTATCTGTGGGGATTATAAGCTAACCGTGAGTCGGGCCTCACAGCTCGACACCTACCCTCTTCCCCGAGTTGAGGATCTGATTGCTACCCTAGCAGGGGGCAAGACTTTCTCTAAGCTGGATATGAGCCAGGCATATCAACAGCTGGAGCTTGAGGAGAACTCCAAACAGTATGTGACAATTAACACACACAAGGGACTGTTTAAATACAACCGCTTGGTGTTTTGCGTTGCATCGAGCCCAGCCATTTTTCAGCACGCCATGGAAAATCTGCTGCAGAACATTCCCCACGTAGCTGTTTAGTTGGACGACATCCTCGTCACAGGCAGGACGGAGGAAGAGCACCTGAAACACCTGGACCAGGTGTTGAAGAGAATGACAGATGCCGGGCTGCGGCTGAAACGCAGTAAGTGTGTGTTCCAAGTTCCCAGTGTCACTTACCTGGGCCACCAAATTTCAGCTCAGGGGCTCTCGCCAGTAGAAGAGAAGGTGAGGGCGATTAAGGAGGCCCCGAGCCCGAAAAACGTGACAGAGCTCAGGTCGTTTTTGGGCTTAGTAAACTATTACGGGCGGTTGTTACCGGACCTCTCCACGGTGCTCGCTCCCCTCTATCAGCTGCTGCACAAAGACTGCTCGTGGAAGTGGCAGCAGGCCCAGGAGACAGCCTTTCAGCAGGTGAAAGGGCTGTTGCACTCTTCACATCTGCTGGTGCATTTTGACCCAGACAGGGAAGTGGTCCTGTCCTGCGATGCTTCCCCCTATGGGGTGGGGGCAGTCCTTTCACATCAGATGGAAGATGGAACTGAAAGGCCAATTGGCTACGTATCACGTACCCTCACCTCAGCAGAAAAGGGGTACTTGCAGCTGGAGAAGGAAGGACTTGCGGTGGTCTATGCCGTGAAACGGTTCCACCAGTACCTATATGGACGCCCTTTTATTATTTTTACAGACCACAAGCCCCTGATGGGTCTGTTTGGCGAAACTAAAGGCATCCCACCCATGGCATCAGCACATGTGCAGCGCTTGGCATTAACCCTTTCAGCATATCAGTACCATATCGTTTACAAGGCGGGAAGTGAAAATGGAAATGCAGATGCATTCAGCTGTCTTCCCCTCCCAAACACACCAAGCCAGACAGACCTGCCCCCAGAGACTGTGTTTTTAATGGACAGACTGTCTAACTATCCTGTGACAGCAAAACAAATCAAAACGTGGACAGCAAGAGACCCTGTGTTGTCTCAGGTGAGGAGGTGGGTAATGCAGGGCCGGCCAGCAGCAGCTGAGCGGGAGGAGCTTAAACCCTATGTAAAGCGGCAGCGGGAGCTGAGTGTACATGATGGCTATTTATTATGGGGCAGCAGAGTGACTGTCCCTCCGCCAGGACGAGCACAAGTGATGGAGGAGCTATACGAGGCCCACCCGGGGGCATCAAGGATGAGGGGCCTTGCCAGGTTATTTGTGTGGTAGCCTGGGATGGACGGCGCCTTAGAGGAAAAGGTAAAAACATGCACTCAGTGTCAAACAAATCAAAAGATGCCAGCACCAGCTCCCCTCCACCCGTGGGAGTGGCCGGACCGTCCCTGGTCCAGACTCCACCTTGATTTTGCTGGCCCTTTCATGGGTCACATGTTCTTGGTGCTCGTGGACTCGCATTCAAAGTGGCTGGAAGGACACATCAAGCATAACTACCGAGCATAACTACCTCAGTCACCATAGAAAAGCTCAGACTAATCTTTGCCACTCATGGGTCGCCAGACACAGTGGTGACTGATAACGGAACCACTTTCACAAGTGAGGAGTTCCAGGAGTTCATGGAGAAAAATGGAATCCGTCATGTCCGCACAGCCCCATATCATCCGGCCTCAAATGGTCTGGCAGAACGGGCTGTGGGCACCGTGGAGGAGGGTCTGCGAAACATGACAGGACCTTCACTGAAGTCAAGCTGCAGCGGTTCTTGTTCCAATACAGAATCACTCCTCACACGACTACGGGATGTTAATGGGGAGAAGACCCAAGTCACGTCTTGATCTACTCCACCCAGACGTTGGAGCGAGAGTCACCCAGTCACAGGAGGAGCAGAGAAAGAGACATGACAGGCATGCGACAGAGAGGCTGTTTAAGCCAATGGACTGTGTGTATGTGAAAAACTTTTCTAGGGGTTTGCCCTGGTTGCCAGGTGTCATTCACCACCAGTCGGGTCCGGTGTCATTCGTTGTGGATCTGCAGACAGGAAGACAGGTCCGCAGGCACCAGGATCATCTGCGTGTTCGTTATGATGTAGAGGAGGAGGAGCCGCGGACAGTGGTACAGGAGGACAATGTGAGTGGTTTTGGTGACTGTGTGGTGGTACCAGAGGGTAGAGAGGAGCTGTCAGTGCAAGCTGAGGGACCGTCCGCACAGGCGGCCGCACCAGTCCCACCTCGGCCTGAAAGAGCACAGCCTGGGCCTGTGGCCACCACGGTAGAGCTCAGAAGGTCACAGAGGCAGCACAAGCCTCCCGATAGACTGACCTGGTAAACGGTGTAAAAAAAAATAATATATATATATACATATATATTATGGTCAGCTAGGCTGAGGGACTTATTATTTGTTACTAAAATGTTGTTGTTGTTGCACCTATAATTTGTGGGACATTTAAATAACCAAACAGATCCTGGTTTTACAATTTTGCTTTATTATACGTTTAATGCTAAAGGGGGAGAAGTGTTGTAGAGTGAGTTCTACAACTAGGTGGGTGGGGCGGAAACCTTTGTTCAGGCTTGTTTCCTCCCGGTCCGGGTTTTAAGTAGTACCACATTCCCTTTATATGACAGCAGAGCCGGCGGGCTTCTTGTGTTGTTGTGCAGTGCAGACGTTATTGAATAAAGTCCTACGTTACTTTACGGAATTATAAGTCAGCTTGCTTTACACTTACCAGGTTATAAAAGGCAGTAACTTGGCAGCATTAGGGTAAGGGTTGGTGCCGTAGCATATTTGCGTTGGGCTGTAACATGCTAGCACTAGGCTAAGGATTAGCATAACAGCACGTTAGCATTGAGCATTAACAGGTTAGAGTTAGAGCGAAGGTGAACACAATAGCACGTTACAGTTGGGCAGTAACACAGTAGCATTAGGGTGAGGATTATCGCAGAAGCATGTTAGCGTTGGGCACTAACACTGAAGCGTTAGGATGAGGTTTAGCACTGTAGCATGTTAGCAGTGGGCTGTAAAACATTAGCATAAGGGTGAGGATTAGCACAGTAGCACGTTAGCATTGGGCCCAAACACGTAGCCGCACGTTTACGTTCTAACCCATGGACCTCTGCTTTAGTGGTTCAGCATGACTGAAATGCAGACATTCAAGGCCAATAAATCATCCGCTTCTTTGCAGGCGCTGGGTGTTCCAGGTGTTTCTCCCCTCACACGTTCTGTCTCCGAGCAGAAAGAATCGCATTCAGCTCTCTCCGCAATAAAGCCATTCATCCTTGAGTTTTTCCGAAGGCTCGCTCTCAGACATGGAGAAAAAGAGACCGCTGACATTTGTTGTATTGACTCCGCGACAAAAAAGATAAACTGGTGACACATAAGTGATGCTGTACTTCGACTTCATTTCAGGCTGGTATTCCTCCTAAATTGGATTTAACTGTGCTGAAATTTAGATAGATTTTCTCCGGCTGGAGTGAAATATTTGTCTAGTGTCTCAGCGCAAGTCTCACTCCGCAAGACGTGGTTTCAAAAATTAGATTTTTTTTCAATTTTCTTTAATGGTCCGGGAACTGATGTTATCGCCTAACAGCACAGAGACTGTTTATTGGTCTCAAGCTTACATGATTGGTTACTATGGGAACAGCACAGAGGTCAAAGGTGAGAAACAGCCACTCCATTGCCCAGGTGAGACAGCGGCCAGCACAATTTACCAAAATGATCAGCCTTGCCAGCCAAGATAAACCTTGAACACATTCTAACGCAGTGTTTTTTATATCGCGACACAGGCTCTTAGATGCATTAATAATGTTCATGAATTAAGATTAGAGCTTATGTAACCTCATACAAGGATCTTGGATCCATATGTGGTTTATCTGTCGAAATGCCTGCAATGTAGATGCCAAAGTTTATGGCTATGAATCAACAAATCAAGAGCAGTCAATACGCCAGTGATGAAATTGATTCGCTAGTTATTCCAAAGCTTGAGCTGACTAATGATCATCACTGTACGCTCACTGAGTGGCCTTAAGGAATGTAAACTAGCCACCGGCTTTCCTGTATGCAGGGTGTAGACCTACCTAATTAATACCCTACAGGCCACTCTCGGTACTACCAGAGTGTTACTTATTTATACCCAAGAGGCCATTCACAGCACTACAG
>CM056574.1:2507500-2567500 GCA_029721435.1 Gymnothorax reevesii | reverse complement strand
TAAACTGAAGGAAAGTCGAATCAGAGCAGAAATCCGTCTGCCCGAGTCTCTCAGACCCCATCTATTGGTGCATTTCCTGAGTTCTGTCTGGAGTAGAACATCGGTTGAGTTCTGCACAGATCAGTGTCCTGAGATCTCTGGCCTTCAAATCTCACTCCTCGAGCTCCGAGAACTGCTGATGTTCCACATTTCTTTACCAGGGGAGTCAGGTGTAAAGACAGTTCTGCCAATCAGAGGCATGAGTGTGTTTTACTGACTGAGATGAAAGATAATCTGGGCTGAATATAAGATCAAAAGTTGAGATTTGAGGATCCCTGCCATGGATAGAGAGACTCGCAACAATTCAAGAATAGGAGCGACTTCCTTTCCAATGCGCAAAATCCAGCCCTTTGGCATGATGGAAATCCTTGAATTTTTTATTTGCTCTTTTCTCAGAAATGAAAAAGACAGACCCACACGCAATGGTTTTAGAAAACTTAAAAAAACTTAAGAAAACATGAGAAAAGAGGAGGTAAAGCCATTGGTTCTGTCACATGATGGGAACAAAATGGCTCCATTCTGGGGTCCTCATGTCGCAACTTTTTCCATCCAGGAACTCCAGTTCAGATCAGAGCTGACATTCCAAACAAAATCTTACAAATTTGCATGCAAAAAAGTCCAATAAGTGTCACCTCTAAACTGGAAACATCCCCTGACGGCTGTGACTTCAGGAAATATCCCAGACTGTCGGCTGTGACTTCAGGAAATATCCCAGAGATGCGTGTCTGAACCTTTCGCCCTGCGGAGAGCTCAGAGAGGTGGTCGATATAAAATGTCAAGGAAAACTCTGGCCCAGATTGCGCAGCATAAATGATTTAACTGATACTCATTTACGTCAGAGAGGATTTCACTGCGCACATGTTCTCAAACAGCTGTGGACTGAGGCAGGACTGACGGTTTTTTATATCTCTGAATGATTCATAATTAATACAGGCAAAATGTTTGAAAGCATAACATGTATCATGGAAAAACATCTTGTATTCATGTAAAAAAACAAATAATCCTGGGTGCAGCTCAGTTTGAATTTCTTGTCCTGCAGCGTAAAAGCAGGAAAACGATGGTGTGCCTAAAGTAATGGAACTGAAGGGGAGAGTATTGACAGATAACAGAGGATAGTCTCTGTTACGGATCAATGAGAGTGCGACAGGCGTGGAGTGAGATGATGCTCGTGTGATTGTTTGAGGATTGGGAGTCCAAATAGTTTTTGCTTTGAAATCAATGATCTTCCCTGAATTATTTTTGCCTTCTACAAGTACACAAAAATGTGCCTCTTCAACGACAATTTGTAGTTATAGTTCTTGGTACTTTGTTTGAATTTGTTTTTGTAAAATGATTGGTAAAGATTATTGTTTCGCACCAGGGACCGGTAATGATAATTGTTTTTGTGTCTACTGCACATGCAGAAGTAGACACGACACAATCGAGTTGTAAGACCTTCAGTCTGTTAGTTTGCAAGTCTGTAAGTAAAACCTCTTACCTTGCAGTGAACTATTAATCCGCAGTAGATACATGTATTCATTAAATACCTATTTTTATTTGAAGGATTGGTAATGGTATTTATTTTTCTCTAAGGATTGGCTTTTGCCTGCATTTAGCATGAAGGATTAGTGATGGTATTTATTTTGTATTAAAGACTGCTGGTGGTTTTTATCTGTATTTCACATACAGGATTAGTGATGGTATTTATTTTGCACTAAGGAGTGATAATGGTGTTTATTTTACACAAAAACATTGGTAATGGTTTTCACCTGTATTTTGCACGAAGGAGTGGTAATGGTGTTTATTTTGCACCAGTGGTTATGGTATTAGTTTGGTAACAACTGCCGTTATAGGCAAAACATTTCAGCGTTTTGGCAGGATTGGGATTTGGAAGTGGAGATGTTGAGATGATCCCTGCCCTGTGATTGGGTGGGGGTGGATGGAGGAGGCGGAGACTCTCAGCAGAGTGACAGGTGATGGACTGTGTGTTTGTGTTCTCAGGTCCCGCTGGGCGCAGTTCCAGTACGACTGCCAGCCGTCCGCCAACTCCGCTAACGGCTGCAAACACGAGAACTACGCTGCCTGTCTACTGGCCTACACCGGCATGATCGGTGAGAGAGAGGGAGACGGAGGGAGGGAGAGAGAGAGGGAGGGAGGGAGGGAGAGAGAGAGGGAGGGAGGGAGGGAGAGAGAGAGGGAGGGAGGGAGGGAGAGAAAGTGAGAGAGGGAGAGGTGTGTGAGATTTGGCTGCTCTTGTTCATCACAGGGTTCCAGAGAGAACAGGATAACAGGGCGATGTGTGTGTGTGTTTGTGTGTGTGTGTGCGTGTGCGTGCGTGCGCATGTGTGTGTCTGTGTGTGTGTATGTGCATGTGTATGTGTCTGCGTGTGTTCGTGTGTGTCTGTGTGTGTGTATGTGTATGTGTCTGCATGTGTGCGTGTGTGTGCGTGTGTGTCTGTGTGTGTGTATGTGTATGTGTCTGCGTGTGTGCGTGTGTGTGTCTGTGTGTATGTGTGTGTGTGTGTGTGTGTGTGTGTGTGTGTGTGTGTGTGTGTGTGCGTGTGTGTGCGCGCGTGTAAATGTGACCTCGTTACCTGGGCTCATTTAGAGCGTAACGCCCCTCTGCTCACACATTGGAGCTGCTCTCTCTCAGACTCGGCTCCGTCGCTGAAACACCCGGGGTCAGACAGGACCTGTCATTGGCTGTAGAGCAAGTGGGGAAGTGAAATTCTCCTCGGGCCTGTCCCACCAGATGGGTGCTAAACCAGGAGAGATGAAGACGAGTCATTAAATCTATGTTGTGTATCACCATTCATTCATTTATATATAACTGAGCGCCATTGTATGTACGTACAATATCATACTCTCCATTAGATTAGAGCACATTATCACACCCTCCACTGTAGTGGTGAACTCAAGGCCGCCTCAGCCGAGACCAAGACACCACCAAGGCCAAAGGGTAGCAAGACTGAGACCAAGACCAAGACAGACCATTTCGAGACCAAGACCAGAGCAGGACGAGACCAAGACCGAGACCAAAAAACTGTCTCTCACTTCACTGTAAATATGGGCAGTGTTTGAAAGTAATTGTGTGTAACAACTGCATAACAGCTGTTATTGCCCTTTCAGAGGATTGAGACTTTATCAGCATTTAAATTTTTTCCTGATGATTACACAGTCCAAAATCCGTTGTCACCGTTCCGGAGACATTAAACATTTAAGATTTCCATCCAAAAAGAATAGCAGCGGCAGGAGATGATTTCTCATTTTGCCTGCACAATCGAAGGGGAAACCAATGTAATGGGTTTCATTCAGATTTTCGTCACGTTGGGCGCCAACTTCATGAAGCTGGAAAACAGATGGTCTATGAGGAAAGTTCCCTTGCATGAATTTTGGGATCTTATGAAACCAGTGAAAAACCTGCCTTATTTAGCTAATTTTACTTGGCGCGACTGATATCAGCAGTAATGATGACAAACTGGGCAAATAGGGGGCAACCACCAACAGTCAAACACCAACAGTCGACCACCAACAGTCGAACACCAACAGTCGACCGCCAACAGTCAAACACCAACAGTCGACCAACAACAGTCGACCACCAACAGTCAAACACCAACAGTCGACCACCAACAGTCGACCACCAACAGTCAAACACCAACAGTCAACCACCAACAGTCAAACACCAACAGTCGACCAACAACAGTCGACCACCAACAGTCAAACACCAACAGTCGACCAACAACAGTCAAACACCAACAGTCGACCAACAACAGTCAAACACCAACAGTCGACCAACAACAGTCAAACACCAACAGTCGACCAACAACAGTCGACCACCAACAGTCGACCTCCTGTCGTTTTTAGCTATTTTCATCAGGCTGATGGCTTCAGATAAAGCCACTGAAGACACGAGAGTTCAGACACTCAACATGACACCAGGACATTTATAAGCTCCTCAGTAGTTACCCTGCATACATAGCTATCCTCAAAACTTCAAAACCATTCGTTTGTAAAACAGCACAAGCTCCCCAATTCTATGACTGAGTTGCAGTATGCTTCATCCAGTGAATTCGCCAGGAAATTTACTGAATAAAATGTTAGTGATAACTGACCTTACCTATGACTGTTAACTCAGCTAGAGCTAACAAGATTAACTGCAGTTAACCAGGGTAAGTCAACAGATGCTTGCAAACGACTTACATTTCGAGTCCTGAACAGATTATACTGTGCGAGCATGTACAACATTTTCGATTCCAAAATAGTTGGGACAAAGTATAAATTGTGAATAAAATCAAAATACAATGACTTTCAGATCACATGAGCCAATATGTTATTTATAACAGAACATGGATAACATTTCAAATGTTGAAACTGAGACATTTTACATTGACATGATAGTAATTGAAACTAAGTAACGATAAGAACATTGGTCACATGACAGCCACCTTGGTGTTTATGGAAACGCCAAACCAACGTGATGACATCATAGAGGTGCATGTGATGACTTCATAATGGTGAAATTATCGCTATAATATAAAGACGAAGTTACACTAAATGGAACTTGCGGATCCCCTCGGCCAGAGTGCTATTTACCGAAATAATTCTATTAGAAATCGCTTTTTAAAACACTGAGTTTCTGAAGCATCACATCAGCGGTTGCCATGGCAACGTTTGTTTTCATGAATACATATATACAGAGAGAAACACAGTTACTGAGATAATGAAACAGTATTTGGTTATAATTTCAGCTGTAATGTGAAGGAAAAAACATTCCTCGTGTCACTACAGAGATTTTTATCCAGGTTTCTATGTTATTATATTGATTTTGACCCCCGAAATCAATTTTGGCGGGAAACAGCTAATTAAATATGCATATATTGATTAACTCATATTCAGAGGTACATATTGCAAAAAGAGTTCTGTAGAGACATAGATCATCACAAAATGATCATCAAATGTGAAATAAATTGGATGTGCAGTTGAGAGTTGAAAAATCTGTTTTCTTGTTGAAAATCTGTATTTTTAGAAAAACATGATTTTAGTTCGGCAGTAATAATGTGATAAAAGTTTGACAGTAATGTTCTCAGGAGGAATACATTTAGGATTTTGTTTTTAGTGGTTTTTAGGATTTTTACCTCCTTAAAAGGCATCAGCCTCACGAGTAACTCTCTCTTCTCCAATCAGTGTTTCTTCCCAAGTTTTACGTGCTTGTTGAGCGCCTGTTCGTTTCTTTTTTCAAGTTATAGTGCACGTTTTACACTGTTTTACACTGTGAACTGTGGGCCCCCCATCATTAGGGGCCAGGCTCTGCTCTCTGCGGGGAGCTATGGGGCCCCCATCATTAAGGGCCAGGCTCTGCTCTCTGTGGGGAGCTATGGGCCCCCCATCATTAGTGGCCAGGCTCTGCTCTCTGCAGAGAGCTATGGGCCCCCCATCATTAGTGGCCAGGCTCTGCTCTCTGCAGAGAGCTATGGGCCCCCCATCATTAGGGGCCAGGCTCTGCTCTCTGCAGAGAGCTATGAGCCCCCCATCATTAGGGGCCAGGCTCTGTTCTCTGCGGAGAGCTATGGGCCCCCCATCATTAGTGGCCAGGCTCTGCTCTCTGCAGAGAGCTATGGGCCCCCCATCATTAGTGGCCAGGCTCTGCTCTCTGCAGAGAGCTATGGGCCCCCCATCATTAGGGGCCAGGCTCTGCTCTCTGCAGAGAGCTATGAGCCCCCCATCATTAGGGGCCAGGCTCTGTTCTCTGCGGAGAGCTATGGGCCCCCCATCATTAGTGGCCAGGCTCTGCTCTCTGCAGAGAGCTATGGGCCCCCCATCATTAGGGGCCAGTCTCTGCTCTCTGCGAAGAGTTATGGGCCCCCCATCATTAGTGGCCAGGCTCTGCTCTCTGCAGAGAGCTATGGGCCCCCCATCATTAGGGGCCAGGCTCTGCTCTCTGCAGAGAGCTATGAGCCCCCCATCATTAGGAGCCAGGCTCTGTTCTCTGCGGAGAGCTATGGGCCCCCCATCATTAGTGGCCAGGCTCTGCTCTCTGCAGAGAGCTATGGGCCCCCCATCATTAGGGGCCAGTCTCTGCTCTCTGCGGAGAGTTATGGGCCCCCCATCATTAGGGGCCAGGCTCTGCTCTCTGCGGAGAGCTATGGGCCCCCCATCATTAGGGGCCAGGCTCTGCTCTCTGCAGAGAGCTATGGGCCCCCCATCATTAGGGGCCAGACTCTGCTTGAGCACAAAAGAAGTCGATGTGGCGAGGAGCTGCTGTGGGAGGGTGCACTCATGCCGCAGCGATGCCCCCTTCCCCCTCTTCTTCTGCAGAAAATGGCACATTGATTGAGCCCCGTTTCAGAGATTACGCATCTCTTTCACCCAGCCCAAACAATGGCCCCAAACGCTCTCCACTCGCAATAAATTCCACAGAGAAATAAAACACATTGCGGAGAACAGTTCCGGCCCACAAAATGAGCCGCTATTGTATTCTGCTGTAGAAGTGGAGTGTAGTTCTTGTTGTCACAAGGACTCTGCGGGCTTTTTCTGTGATGTGTTTGGAAAGTGGCTGAGTCTCAGACGACCCGGTTCTGACCCGCCGTCTCGCGCAAACTCGCTCTGCAGAAAGTTTCCGACTCTGTGATCCCACATCATCCTGCTGCGGCGAGATCGTCTGAGGCGAGCACCATCTGGGGTGTGCGAACAGGGAGTCGAGCATTTCGGATGGCAGCCATTTTGATGTTTTGATAAAGCTTTTCTGTCAGATTTTGTTGGTTTTGTATTTTTTTGTTTTTGTTTATTCCTTTGTATCCTTTGTATTTTTTTTTCAGAAGCGATTTATCAGCCTTTTGTCTGATGTTTTTTTGTGACAAGCGTTGCAGTCTCATTTCCTGTTTTAAATAAAAAAAGCTGCTTGTGTTTTGGGGTTCTGTTCTGTGATGTTGGGTTGGGCTGTAGATCTTTATCATCCCGTAATGCTGACGCGTCTGACGTTGCGCTCGCACTGCATGCTGTCAGCGACAGACCAGCTTTGGAGATATTTTATCATCCACCATGAGTGTCCTCTTTCTGTCTGTCTGTCTGTCCAACCATCAAGCTTCCTTTCCAAGCCAGAACTCCGAGACTGTTAAATATATCTCAATGAAATGCTACATATGCAGTCATTATATCTTGTAGATTCACCTTTTCGTACTTCTGTCCATCTGTTCTTCCACTGTTTTCTTTCCAGGCCTGATCAACCAGTTCTTTAAAGTCACAACTTTTAACCTGTTCAATATTTCTTGGCATAATTTTACTTACGGATACATCTTTTTGTGTAGATAGACCTCTTCATACTTCCATCTGAGCCCCAGTCTGTCAGCCGGTCCCGTGGCTGTGTTCTGTTTCCAGGCCAAAGGTCAGCCATGCCATGGTTGGGAATGTGAGTGTTTCATACCTAAAGCTCACCTTTGCTCTTCACAGGAAGCACAATCACTCCAAACTACCTGGATAACTCCACCTCCAACGTGGCGCCCTGGTGCACCTGCGCTGCCAGCGCAAACCTGAAGGAGCAGTGTGCCGAATTTATGGCCTACTTCACCGACAACATCTGCCTGAGTGAGTGCCCAACCCCGTCGCCCACCGCCAACACCAGCCGTCACCGCCTGCACTAACCCAGAAACTTCCATCACACCTACAGTGTCACAAACCGTGCACCTGCTTCGCTGGCTCTAGCAGTCTTCCAGGTTGTTGCTGGTAATTGATTGATTGGCTGGTTATTCCGTCAGTGTAATCATTTGCAGCCAATGAATGCGCTGCGTTTATAGGTTATGGGTTTTACACCTCAGTCAGGCCTGGGCACTTGGGGCTAAAGAAGGGGAGTCAAAACTCTTACTCCAAATTATAGTTTTTCTCCCTGGTGTCTCTGCCAGTGAGCAAAATTATTAGTGAGCACATTATTAGGTACAACAGGTTCTGCAAGTCCTCTTCCATTTAGGGGGGTTCCCCAGTGTCATGGCTGAAGTCCCAACCTGCCACGTAATCATCTCCTGATCTAATTGGCTGTGCAACTTGCCCTCTCCCTCTCCACCTCAACCCCCAGGGCTCCCTTGAAAAAGAGATTTCAATCTCAACGGGACTTCCCTGGTTAAGTAAGGGTTACAATAAAATAAAAAAAATTCTCCGCATCCTCCTCATCATAAACGCACCCTAGTGGCTCATCGTCAATCCTGTGATTGGCTCCCTCTCTGCCCGGCTCATAACAGTTGAGGAACATCCTGGGAAACGCACTGGACCTGCGGCTGAACGGAGTCTGTGGCAGAAGGCAGTAGAGTGAGCAGCACCTCTCCGTCCACACGAACACATCTACACTCCGCTTCCCCAAGTTCGTTGGAACGGAACATAAAACAATTTAACAGTCCAATAAATAATCAGAAATATCAATGTATAAATATGCATATGCAATGGAGCGGTGGTGGGGAGAGGCGTTGGGAATTCAGTTTAATTCAACATGGCATCGGAAATGAAAGGATGGGAGGCTATTAAGCAGCACCAGCTGCTGGGTTGAGAATTTAGGAGACTCAAAACATTGGAAACTGACTTGTATCAAAACCTTTTCTCCTGTGTGCGCGTTTGAACAGAATGCCAAAATCATTATTCAAATTGTCCATCCTGTCAATGCAGCAAATATATGCACTCCTGTTAGAATACTTAATGAGACATTCTCATGCATTAAATGGAAATATGTACATTGTTTGTAATGACATTCAGCCAAACCGCATTTTAATGTCATATATTGGCAAATGTTTCATATAGTGGGAAGCGTATTTTAATGTAATATATCTGCAAGTGTTTCATCCTGTGGGAAGTGCGTTGAAATTTGTCAGGAGAATTCCTCACTTAGACAATGAACACATGTAGACACATTTGTAGAGGGACTGAGGTAAATCCCAAGTGTGTTTTCTTGATAAAATGGTTGTCAAATAATGTAAGTCAGGGAAGGACTTGGAGGGTAATCGCCATGAGAGGGGAGATGAGAGTCTCTCTGTGTGTTCAGACGTATCTTTGGCAGGATGCATGGAGCTTTTATTTGGCTCTAAACAGATTATAGCGCCGGACTGCAGCCGCACATGTGCTTTACCCAATTTATTATCACACACCCTCCCGTCTGCCAGTGACGGCGACGCTGCCTCCGCTGCGGCGCACAGTTAATGACTCTGCTCTTCTTTTATGTTTTCTTGTGTCTGGGTAACGAGACTGCGGTGTAATTAAAGAAAGGGAATTAAGCCGAGCGTCGTTTATCGGCTCATGAGTTGAAGGAATGTCAGCTTTGAGATGGTGAGATGCACAGAGCTTTCGACGAACAGGGCCCCCATTTTACCGACATCACAATTAAAAGAAGTTTGTTTCTTTATTTCCAATCTGACGACCAGTAATTTCACTGGGGTCCTTCCAGGTCACAGTGTGTGTGGGATCTTTTCTCAGCGTGGACTGGGCGAGATGTATTGATGTATTTAACACACCAGTGCACAGAACCGCAATTCATGTCAACAGACTGCTGATCTCGGTGCCGTAGACACTACAGTATAGTCATGTGTGATGCTTTTTCCAAAGGGAGTTCGAGTTCATTAGACTAGGAGGAAAGCCAAACCTCTTCTAGTCCAGGCTAAAGACATGTGCTCATCGGGACATCCAGGTTACAAAAGCAAAATACACAGTAATTGTATTTTCTGGACATGGGTTTTGTAACTGATCATCAGAACCATGATCATGGGCTTAGGGTTGTGATGGTTCCACACAGATGGTTCTAGAAGTCATAAACACTACACTAAGGAACTGAGCTTGCGCACAGGTGAAGACTGAGTGCTCTGCATCGCGTTTGCTTTCATTTTATATGAGCGTGAGTCTTATTCAGAGGGGAAATATCAATGTTCTTATGAAGACCTGATGAATTCTGATTGGCTTCTAGTCTACTCGTTTAGCCTGGGAGCCGGCTGATTGGCTTAATCCACTGCATTCCATCTCGCTCAGATCCCAACAAAAGCACGAGAAAATCTAGTGGAGGAAAAGCGCATGATGAATTGTTCGACAAAAGAGAAGAAGAAGAGGGATGAATAACTCCCAGAGTTTGTGTTTCTGCTCTCCTCACATCACTGCGATAAGGCCAATGATGGCCAAACATCGCCTGCTTTCCTACCTCATTTAAAGTTTGCTTTCCAAACTGCAGTTTTCAGTCCCCGACCCACCGTTGAGAGACGGACTCCAATAGCTCTGGAATGCATCTGTAATTGGGACTAATTTCATTTCCCATTGAAGTTAATGGGGTTGATAGAAACCCTCGGAAACGCCTGAAAGCAGAGTGAAATTGCTTCAGGTTTAGCAGATCTCTCAAACGACCCGTCTGATCCAAACACCACTTCTGTCTCAAAGGCAGACTAAAGCTAGCAGAGCGACACCTTAGTGTTTATACCAGCTCACCAAAACTACACCTTAATCCCAATTTCTACCCACTAAAACTACACCTCAATCTCAACTCCTATTCACTAAAACTGCACCTTAATCTCAACTCCTACTCACCAAAACTACACCTTAATCCCAACTTCTACCCACTAAAACTACACCTTAATCTCAATTTCTACTCACTAAAACTACACCTTAATTCCAACTTCTACTCACTTAAACTGCACCTTAATCTCAACTCCAACTCACCAAAACTACACCTTAATCCCAATTTCTACCCACTAAAACTACACCTTAATCTCAACTCCTACTCACTAAAACTACACCTTAATCCCAATTTCTACTTACTAAAACTGCACCTTAATCTCAACTCCAACTCACTAAAACTACACCTTAATCCCAATTTCTACTTACTAAAACTGCACCTTAATCTCAACTCCTACTCACTAAAACTACACCTTAATCCCAATTTCTACTTACTAAAACTGCACCTTAATCTCAACTCCTACTCACTAAATCTACACCCTAATCCCAACTTCTACTTACTAAAACTGCACCTTCATCTCAACTCCTACTCACTAAAACTACACCTTAATCCCAATTTCTACTTACTAAAACTGCACCTTAATCTCAACTCCTACTCACTAAAACTACACCTTAATCCCAATTTCTACTTACTAAAACTACACCTTAATCTCAACTCCTACTCACTAAAACTACACCTTAATCCCAACTTCTATTCACTAAAACTGCACCTTAATCTCAACTCCTACTCAGTAAAACTACACCCTAATCCCAACTTCTACTTACTAAAACTGCACCTTCATCTCAACTCCTACTCACTAAAACTACACCTTAATCCTAACTTCTACTTACTTAAACTGCGCCTTAATCTCAGCTCCTACTCACTAAAACTACGCCTTAATCCCAATTTCTACTTACTAAAACTGCGCCTTAATCTCAACTCCAACTCACTAAAACTACACTTTAATCTCAATTTCTACTCATTAAAACTACACCTTAATTCCAATTTCCACTCACTAACACTGCACTTTAATCTCAACTCCTACTCACTAAAACTACACCTTAATCCCAATTTCTACTTACTAAAACTGCACCTTAATCTCAACTCCTATTCACTAAAACTACACCTTATTCCCAATTTCTACTTACTAAAATGCACCTTAATCTCAACTCCTACTCACTAAAACTACACCTTAATCTCAACTCCTACTCACTAAATCTACACCTTAATCCCAACTTCTACTTACTAAAACTGCACCTTCATCTCAACTCCTGTTCACTAAAACTACACCTTATTCCCAATTTCTACTTACTAAACCTGCACCTTAATCTCAACTCCTACTCACTAAAACTACACCTTAATCTCAACTCCTACTCACTAAATCTACACCTTAATCCCAACCTCTACTTACTGAAACTGCACCTTCATCTCAACTCCTACTCACTAAAACTACACCTTAATCCCAATTTCTACTTACTAAAACTGCACCTTAATCTCAACTCCTACTCACTAAAACTACACATTAATCCCAATTTCTACTTACTAAAACTACACCTTAATCTCAACTCCTACTCACTAAAACTACACCTTAATCCCAATTTCTACTTACTAAAACTACACCTTAATCTCAACTCCTACTCACTAGAACTACACCTTAATCCCAACTTCTATTTACTAAAACTGCACCTTAATCTCAACTCCTACTCAGTAAAACTACACCTTAATCCTAACTTCTACTTACTAAAACTGCGCCTTAATCTCAACTCCTACTCACTAAAACTACGCCTTAATCCCAATTTCTACTTACTAAAACTGCACCTTAATCTCAACTCCTACTCACTAAAACTACACTTTAATCTCAATTTCTACTCACTAAAACTACACCTTAATCCCAATTTCTACTTACTAAAACTGCACCTTAATCTCACCTCCTATTCACTAAAACCACACCTTATTCCCAATTTCTACTCACTAAAACTGCACCTTAATCTCAACTCCTACTCACTAAAAGTACACCTTAATCCCAACTTCTACTCACTAAAACTGCACCCTAATCTCAACTCCTACTCACTAAAACTACACCTTAATCCCAAATTCTACTTACTAAAACTGCACCTTAATCTCAACTACTACTCACTAAAAGTACACCTTAATCCCAATTTCTACCCACTAAAACTACACCTTAATCTCAATTTCTACTTACTAAAACTGCACCTTAATCTCAACTCCTACTCACTAAAACTACACCTTAATCCCAATTTCTACTTACTTAAACTGCACCTTAATCTCAACTCCTACTCACTAAAACTACACCTTAATCCCAATTTCTACTTACTAAAACTGCACCTTAATCTCAACTCCTACTCACTAAAAGTACACCTTAATCCCAATTTCTATTAACTAAAACTGCACCTTAATCTCAACTCCTACTCACTAAAACTACACCTTAATCCCAACTTCTACTTACCAAAACTGCACCTTAATCTCAACTCCTACTCACTTAAACTACACCTTAATCTCAACTCCTACTCACTAAAACTACACCTTAATCCCAATTTCTACTCACCAAAACTACACCTTAATCCCAACTTCTACTCACTAAAACTGCACCTTAATCTCAACTCCTACTCACCAAAACTACACCTTAATCCCAATTTCTACTCACTAAAACTGCACCTTAATCTCAACTCCTACTCACTAAAACTACACCTTAATCTCAAAACCAACTCACAAAAACTACATTTTAATGCGCATACCAGCTTACTAGAGGCACTTTTCCACTACACGGTACCGGCTCTACTCTACTCTACATTTTGCTTTTCCATTAGGGAAAAAGTTCCTGTTGCTTGGTGCTAGTTGGTACTTTTTCTGATACCTGCTCTCCTGGGGTTCCAAAAACTGCCGATCGGGGACTAGCAGGTACTAAAATGTGACTTGAAACATTGCTGCCCACTGATTGGTCAGAGAGAATGGTCAATGTGAAAGACGATTCCGTAGTCGACCTCGGGATATCTCATTTGAGTAAGATTAACGAGTCTCAAGATTAGCGTAGTTATTATGATCATTGACTTAAATTGTTTCAGGCAACTTGTTCGATACACTGTGCGTTGCCTTACCTTTCAGCCACGGTTTCGCTGGTTCACCAAAGCTGCTACATTCATGAGATGTGTTTCTCTCTGCCTGTGACCCTGTTCGTGGCGAAATTAAGTGACGGTATTGTGCCTGGTCATGTTCCCCTGAATAATTTCCTTTGAGAAAGTTATGTGATGCTGCCCCCATTTAAAGAAAATCCCGCAGAAAAATAACTGTACGGGTGTTGAATAATTTTTTTTCTCCCGCGATTCGCGCATTTGCTACTTGTGTTGCCTTCACTTTCACAGTGAAACGTTAAATGACGCCTGCATGTCAAGCTAATAAACAATAACTGTTTTATCATACGATTTATTTACTTCTTTGTTTTGAAGGAAAAAAGGTAAATTAACATTCGTGTGGTGATTCTGTATTTTTCCAGGGGTTGTAGTTACATTATGGAATACTGATGGCACACAAATGCCTTGGGAATATATTGCCTCTTTCTATCAATACTCTATGCCTTTCATTGTTTTGCGTTTTTAGGTGGTACTCGGACACAATACCAGCTGCTATCCTATGCATCAGGACAACAGAAATTACAACCCCAATTCCGAAATAGTTGGGACAAAGTGTAAATTGTGAATAAAATTAAAATCCAATGACTTTCAGATCACTTGAGCCAATATGTTATATACAGTGGAACATAGATAACATTTCAAATGTTGAAAGTGAGACATTTTACATTTTTATCCACAAAATGAGCTTATTTCAAATTTTCTGGCTGCAACGGTCACAAAAAAGTTGGGACACAGGCAAAAAAGGGCTATAAAGAATATTAATATATAAGAAAACCAGCTGAAAAAACCTTTAGCAAGTAATTAAGTTAACTGGCATCAGGTGCGTAACATGATTGGCTAATAAAGGGATGTCTAAGAGAGGCTGAGTCTCTCAAAAGTAAAGACGGCCAGAGGATCTCCAACCTGTGAAGGTTTGTGTAAAAAAATTGTGGAATATTTTAAAAACAATGTTCCTCGACGTGAAATTGCAAAGGCTTTGAAGGTCTCATCATCAACAGTGCATAACGTCATCAAAAGATTCAGAGAAACTAGAAAAATCTCTGTGTGTAAGGGACAAGGCCGAAGACCTTTACTGGATGCCCGTGATCTTCGAGCCCTCAGACGCCACTGCATCACTCGCCGGCATGATTCTGTCATTAACATTACTAAATGGGCCCAGGAATACTTCAAGAAACTACTGTCTGTAAACACAGTCTGCCGTGTCATCCACAGATGCCACCTAAAACTCTATCATGCCAAAATGAAGCCATTGTTGAGCATGACCCAGAAGCGCCGCCGTGTTCTGTGGGCCAAGGCTCATTTAAAATGGACTGTAGCAAAGTGGCAAAGGGTCCTGTGGTCAGATGAGTCCGAATTTGACATTCTTGTTGGAAATCATGTGCGTCATGTCCTCCGGGCTAAAGAGGAGAAAGACCACCCCTCCTGTTATCAGCGTTCAGTTGAAAAGCCAGCATCTCTGATGGTATGGGGATGCATTAGAGCATATGGTGTGGGACACTTGGATGTTTTAAAAAGCACCATGAATGCTGAAAGGTATATAAAGATTTTAGAGCAACATACTCTCTTGATGTAAACTTGATGTAAGTGAGGATGACGTTGCGGCAGTAACATGCTGCGTCGCAACGATGAGCAGGAACCACGGAGGCGGTAATAACCTCTAACGGGAAAGCAGCCCCATAAAAGTACCCGGTGCCGAGTAGAGTAGAGCTGGTTCCATGTAGTGGAAAAGCACCATAAAACTACATCTTAATCCCAACACCAACTTACTAAAACTACACCTTAATGCTAATACCAAGACATTAAAACTACACCTTCGTCATACAAACTAAGACAGCACCTCAATGCTTATGCCAACGCACTAAAACTGCAGCTGAATGGCTTCATGAAAACTGCAGCATAATGCTACCAACACACAAAAACTCTGCCTTAATGCTTACACTAAAACTACACTTAATTACTTCTCCTGCGCACTAAAACTGCACCTCAATGCCTAAAACAGCTCATTAACATCGTTCCTTGAAGCCATCACCAGCAAATTAAAACTGTGCCTTAATCTCCACACAGTACGCTAAAACTACACTAACGCTCGCACCAACACACTAAAACTACAATGTAATGCTCACACTAATACACTAAAACTACATTGTAGTGCTTACACTAATACACCAAAACTACACTGAAATGGTCACACTAACACACAAAAACTACCTTGTGATGCTCACACCAACACACTAAAGCTGCACTGATATGATCACACTAACATACTAAAACTACAATGTAATGCTAAAACCAACACACTAAAACTAAACTGCAACTCCGAACAAATATATTAGAGCCGCACTGTAATTCCCAGACCAGCACACTAAAAATATGCCGTTATTCTCACACCACTGAACTAAAACTGCCAGTCAAAGGGACTATAAACCTATTTTGGTCTTATAATTGCTTTCAACACTTATAAAGGACTTAAACAGCCATTCAAATGATATAATTTGGCGTTCGTTTGTGCACAAGGATTTTCCCTTGTTTCACAATGTAGCTCGTCTCTTGGGTTTCAGGGAGCAGTGGTCTCACTGTCAATCATCCAAACCTCATGTTTATTCTACCAATCATGAGGCAGCTCTTCTCCTTTCCCTCATGTAATTAAAATCCAAATGCACCCCGCCTGCAATAAGCGCACGAGGGTCATTCCATATGAACTCAACCAAAGTACAAGATCTTCCATGGTCACCGACTAAGATTTGACTCCAATTTATTTTGGGAGTACCTCTATATTCATAATGAACACAAGCAAAAGTTTAGAGTCCTACTCTAAGGGGTTTCCAAGATATGGCCCCCAAAAATTGAGGGGACCTGAAATTCAGGTGACCTAAAACCAGCCAACAGACAATTTTTGACTTGGCGGTGCAATGTCATATTGGATTAAGATGACCGAAACGGTTTTCATGACAAAAGAGTGTATTTTTCACGCTTTGGGCTGATACATTTCACCATCGTAAGAAGCACATCACAAATAAGTTCATGGTCGCATCATCCTGCATTTTTTTTTGCATAACAGAGAACGGATGTTATTAATTTACTGTAGGGAAGTTCATTTCTCTCCCTGTGATACACTTTATTTTCAGAATCCCTGAGAACTCTTGAAGAAATGGCTACATAGTTGAAATTGAAACCTGCACAGAACTTGCCCTAATTAAAAAAAAATTACCTTCGCAGGTGAATCTTCAGATGGACAGTACTAAAACAATAGGATACAACTTATATTAGCTTCACTTTATGGTATTCTTTCAAAACAAAAGCCATAATATCGAGGGGGGTTTGCAAAAATAAAAACCACTTATTTCATTGCATGACTAAATTGTGAAGAACATGAGGAAATAAAGTTGTACCAAGATACATACAGTACAGCTGCCGTTAAAACCAAAGAAAAAGTTGTTAATCCGCCAGTACGGGGGCGTTAAACTCTCAGTAGGACCGGGAAATCTCGTCGTCAGCTGAGTAGTAGGGCGGGCGTATTGACGCGCATGAAGACGAAAGAAGACCTCCCGCCGCCTACCGCGCACGAGGTAGCTGGGCGACAGCCCGTTAGCCGGGTGTTTGTTTAATCATAAATGAGCCACGAGGGCGGTTGGGACGGTCGTTTTGACAGCAGTCCGTACATGTAGATAATGGCACAGCTTGTTGGCGATTTATTTCCATATATGATTGCAAAATTAACGTAAGCCTACATAAAATATTAATTTGCTTTGGCGGGGGTGATGTTGCCGGTAATCATTTCTGCAAACCTTTTTATATTTGACGATACAGTTTGCTCAACCTGTGCTACTATTTACAACTTTAGTACGGTATAATACGCAATTGGATTATTAAATATCATGCTATTTTTGGTGAGGATTTTAGTTTCTACATTTCTGTAATATTTTATGTTCTGAGATAATACATGCTTTTATGTACTATTAGGCCTAGTTTACACTAAAGTGCCGAAATAGATTATTTTTCCTGTTGCAAACCTGAAATTTAGTTGGCTATAGCCTATCCATTCCTACAGCACGTGGACCGGTTCCGCAAATGGAATTTGTTTGAAGCGTCTGGTATCGATACAGAATTCGCTGGCGGAAAGTTATCTGTTTTAACAGTTATCGGGCATTTATTTCTCTTATAAGGCTAATATCTCGAAAAGATAGTTAAGAGTTAAATCCACAATAATTTACCGTTCTAGCGGTGTCAAACTCATGGCTGACAGTGAAGTTGTTTTCCCGCAAAAAAAAGTTTGATTTCTGCAAATTGCTGAATCGGTCAAATTGCGGAACCGGTGAACCCACTGTATATCGAAGATTACTCGCACCCCGTCTCAGTAAAATTCATTTAGGGAAAGAACTTGAATGTTTTTAGATTTATATACTGTTTTGTTTTAAAATGCTAATTGGCAATTTTTAACCAATTTTTCAAAACGCTTTGCATCGTCTGTATTTGTTGTAATGACTTCTTATAACCATTCAGATAACCATTCAGATGTTCAAACATAATGTTCGCAAAGCTTGCAACTATAAAATAATTGCGTACAATATGAATTTAGTTCGACCATAACGACTCTTGAATGCACTAAAAAAAGCAAAATAAACTATTTGCAGAACCTTACAAAGGATGTTTAGTAAGCTTATTCTATATCTATCAATAAGGAAACAGAATTTAAAAAAAGATCTGCTCAATATCTTTTCTCTAAAGGACATTGTCACTTAGAACTGAATGGCTCTTTCGTAAACTGAATTCACAGAATTAAAAGCGGATACTTGGCACTGATTCAATACAGCTCAGTTTGTGTCATCTCTGTTTATCACTCATTGTCACCCTAATATTTCCTTGAAGCTCATTGTAGCCTATTAAAGAATTAATGACCTGGTCAGCGCGTGGCAGACATTTTCTATAAAGTGCCCAACCATAAACTGACATCACATTCACAACTATGGAACCTGTCACGATACGACGCATTTCCCCAGAGTTTAGGACGAAGATTGACTCCTTGGCGAGAGACAACCTCACACCTCTGCAGGTCCGAAAACGCATAATTTCGGAGAATAACGTGATCATTAGCTCACAGGCTATTAAGTTGTATATTGCCAATTTGTTTATTTATATTGCGGCTGGCTTTTCAAAACCAATAAATCAATTGCGGCAAACTTCGCTAAAGATGTACCCACAAACTCTCAGAATCACAGTTTCTGCAATAAAAAGACATATTTAAAATACCAAAGAAAAATTCTTTCAAGAACACAATTTCTTATATTTCGCTGTCGAATTTTTCATAATAGGCATATTTTTTATTTCTTGTTCATGCTAGGCTTTTTAAACAGAGGATCATCCACGCGCTTTCCAGAGGTCGCATAAGCTCTCACTTGCACTTTCGCTGCAAGAGAAAATAAAAAGATGTTAAAATATATAACGGCAAACACACGTAATTCTAACAGTCAAAATGCCCTCTATTCTATAACTTACACGCAGTACTACTGTTATGGCCCCAATTTGATATATTACATTTATAACACAACAGCAACAGCAAGGGATGACAGACACAGTTTTAAAAACCTCAACACATTTAATTAACAAACACCATAACAACTAACTAACCTAAAGACCAAGATTGAATTATGTACAAAACATAAATATTTACAATCCCTTTTCGTGGGGGTGGCTTGGTGATGTCCTGGATGATGAAAATGCTCAAACACAGGCAAAGAAATCCACAAAAGAAACGTCACAGGTCTTGAACAGAATGGCAGGTCTGGTCATCTTCTTGCAATTTCTCCTACTACTTTACTGTCTCAGTTCTTTTCCTTATATACTCTTTTGCAGACCCCACCCACATTTAGACCTTTTTTTTTTTTTTCTGAGACTTGCCCCAGACATGTCCAGGACATGTCTAAACATGACTCCAGTCTGAGCTTAACAAAAAATGGTAAATGTGGTATTCACATTACACCTCCATTCCAAAAGGGAAAAATTTTGACTCATAAAGGCAAAATTTTTCTTTTCAATACAAAATGGTTAAGTGAACACTTGTCTATATATACATATCATACAATATTCAAACACATGATATATATATACACATTCAAACACGGGATAAGCAATCAGCAGTTACATTGTCTGTACCCTTCACATGCTTAATTTCCAAGTCAAACTCCTGTAAAATCAAACTCCAATTCAAAAATCTTCGATTCTTGTTTTTCATCTTACTCAAAAACATTAACGGATTGTGGTCAGTGTACACAATCATTGGCTTTTGTCCTGTACAAACATAAACCTCAAAGTGTTGTAAAGAAAGGACAAGAGCCAACAGTTCCTTCTCTATTGTGGAATAGTTCCTTTGGTGGCGATTGAACTTCCTGGAGAAGTATGCCACGGGATGCTCAATGTCATCAGAGTCACTTCTCTGTAGGAGCACAGATCCACAAGCTTGGTGGCTAGCATCGACCGCGATGGAGAACAGTTTGTTGAAGTCAGGAGATTTGAGCACGGGGAAGTGACACAGCAGAGACTTCAGGCAATCGAAGGCTCTCTGGCATGCATCATCCCAAGTGAACTTTACGCCTTTCTTCAGTTGGTTAGTTAGACTGAGAGCAATCTCAGCAAAGTTCTTGCAGAACTTGCGGTAGTACCCGATCATTCCAAGGAAGCGGCGCAAAGCTTTTTTGTTGTCAGGAACTGGAAAGTCCATGATGGCTTGGACTTTAGCATTTATGGGTGCCACCTTACCCTGGCCTATGACGTAGCCAAGATATGTGACAGTAGCACAACCAAAGTCACTCTTGCTCAGGTTAACAGTCAGGTTAGCCTGGGTCAGGCGCTGGAACAACGTCTCTACATCTTTTAGATGTTCTTCCCAGGAGTCACTCCATGTGATCAGGTCATCGATGTACGCACCCGTGTGTGGCAATCCGGCGATTGTAGACTGTATCATCCTTTGGAACATGGCTGGGGCATTTTTCATGCCAAAGGGTAGGACTTCATACTGGTACAATCCAAATGGTGTGGCAAAAGCAGAGATGCTCTTGGCCCTCTCAGTTAAAGGCACACACCAATAACCCTTCAATAAATCAATCTTGGTCAGAAACTTTGCTTGCCCTACTCTATCAATACAATCATCAATCCTAGGTATTGGAAACACATCAGTTCTAGTTACAGCATTTACTTTGCGATAATCTGTACAGAATCTAGTACTTCCATCAGGTTTTGGAACTAGCACACAGGGTGAACTCCAATCTGAGTTGGAGGGTCTGATAATATCATGTTCTAACATGTACTCAACCTCTTTCTCAGCAATCTTTCTCTTTTCAGGATTCATCCGGTACGGATGCTGTTTTATTGGTTTGGCATCACCAACATCTACATCATGAGAGGCTATAGAAACTCTTTTTGGAACATCAGGAAAAATATCCTCATATTTCTTGATCAACCTCTCAAACTGATCTTTCTGTGAGGGTTCTAAGTGCTGGAGTTTTACATCAAGATTTTGCAACACTTCAGAATTTGACAATTTACATGAAAGAACTTCAGCTTTAATTCTAGGTTCATCATCTTGAAACTCCCCCTCATCCTCACACATTTTGACCATAGGAGAATCTGAAGTGACAGCTGCAACCCTAGCATTTCTGTCATGATAAGGCTTCAGCATGTTGATGTGACACAATTGTTTTGGTTTTCTCCTATCTGGAGTCTTCACAATGTAATTGGGATCATTGAGTTTTGTCAGAATTTCATAAGGACCATGAAATCTTTCCTGCAATGGATTGGACTGCAAGGGAAACAACACAAGGACCTTATCTCCTGGTTTAAACTCACGGCTTCTAGCCTTATGATCATACCAAGTCTTCATTTTTCCCTGACTTGATTTCAAGTTCTCTTTGGCAAGGTCACAAGCTGCACGCAATCTTTCCTTGAACTTGCTAACATAGTCTAACAGACTGATATGCAGTTCTTTCTCTTGCCATTGTTCACTCAACAATAGCAAAGGTCCTCTCACTTCATGACCAAACACTAGCTCAAATGGACTGAATCCAGTAGACTCCTGCACTACTTCTCTAGCTGCAAACAACAGCAAATGAACCCCTTCATCCTAGTCTTTCTCATGGTCATAACAATAAGTCCTCATCATTGTCTTGAGAGTGGAATGAAACCGCTCTAAGGCACCCTGACTGTCTGGATGATAGGCACTAGAAAGAATCTGCTTTGCACCTAGTTCATACACAACCTGCTGAAACAAACCAGAAGTGAAATTGCTACCTTGGTCTGACTGAATTTCCCTGGGAAGGCCAAACAACGTGAAGAACTTTATCAAAGCCTTTGAGATTGCAGTTGCCTTGATGTTGCGTAGAGGTATGGCTTCAGGGAATCTGGTAGATGCTCACATGATTGTCAACAAGTACTGATTTCCAGATCTAGTCTTGGGTAATGGACCAACACAATCAACAATGACCTCAGAGAAGGGCTCTCCAAATGCTGGGATAGGCTGCAATGGAGCTACAGGTGGGTCTAACTGGCGTTTTCCAACTACTTGACAAGTGTGACAGGTTTTGCAAAAGTTGGAAACGTCTTTCCGAAGCCCAGGCCAAAAGAAGTGTTTCATGATCTTATCAACAGTCTTGTTAACACCAAGATGACCTCCTAAAGGTAAACTATGAGCCATTGTTAAGATCTCATTCCTATAGACCTTCGGAACAACAATTTGCCTGACCACTGCCCAATCTGCATTGGCAGGGATATCAGGAGGGCGCCACTTCCGCATCAACACACCATCCTTGAGATAATACCCAACTGGAACTGCGTCTATTTCTTTATCAGGAAGGGCTCTCCTCTTTAGTACACAAATTTCAGGATCATTAGTTTGCTCCTCAATCAACCGCTTTCTGGACAGAGACAAGTCTCCAGACACATCAGAATCACCAGACCCATCCGGCTGGCTGAATAGAGAACTGATAAAAGTATGTGATAAGTCCTCAAACGGAGAAACCATAGTAGGCCAATCAGAGTCATGAGGCGAACCACCTGAGTCCTGACTATTCAATGTACTGGACAGCACCACATCATCTTCTTCTTTAGCCTTCTTGGCCATAGCACGAGTCACTGCGCAAGAAGGATACAGAGATGGGTCCTCATCCCCATCTTCAGTGCTCGGCTGTGAAGTAAGATATACAGGGGGAACTACTTTGCCCCCAGCCAGGTCATTGCCTAGCAACAGAGAAACACCCTTTATAGGTAGACTTGACATAAGTCCCACCTCTACCTGTCCTGTAACTAAATCTGACTTCAAGAATATAGAGCGCAGGGGTAAAGATACAGTCCTCCCTTCAATACCTTGTACAAGTATGAAATCCCCTGAAGCGGTCTCATCACGTAACTCCAAAGAGTCCATCAACAAAAGTGACTGAGAAGCTCCGGTATCCCTTAGGATATACATGTATATGGGGACAGGAGTAGTATGCTCATTCAGAGCCACAAATCCCTCTGACACAAATGGAAGAAATTCCTCCCTCACAAAGTCAGCTGTATCAGGCTTTTTAGCCCCACAAGAAGCAGGCAATTTAGCAGATTGGTTATCTACTACAGGGGTTTCTAACCTTGTTTTCACAAAGGCATTTGGTTTGGTATCCTTCTCTTTTTCTTTTTTAGCTTTAAGGAACCAACAGTTAGTTGTAACATGACCAGATTTCTTGCAATAACTGCAAACTAGACCACTTTTGTCACTGTCAGCTTTCACACTTTGATCAGACCTGTTACTGGATTTCTGAGCACCATCACCAGATTTGTCTTTGTCTTTGGGTGAGGAATCTTGGGTATCACCATAACCCTTTTTCTGAAATTGGGACCATCTATTATTACTGCTAGACTGAAATTTGGACTTATGTGTGAGAACATATTCATCTGCAAATTTGGCAGCTGATTGCAAAATTCAGTGCTTGCTTCTCATTAAGGTAGGTCTTAACATCATCCTTAACACAGTTCTTGAATTCTTCAACTAACACCATCTCTTTTAGTGAGTTGAAATCATCCTTGACCTCCATAGAAGTACACCAGCGCTCAAAGCAAACCTTCTTCTCATTAGCAAATTCAACATAAGTCTGATTTTCAGATTTCTTCAAACCTCTGAATTTCTGTCGGTAAGCCTCTGGAACCAACTCATAAGCTCTCAAAATAACCTTTTTGACAACCTCATAATCAGAGGAATCATCTGCAGACAAAGCCGAATAGGCTTGTTGAGCTTTACCCTTGAGGACAGTTTGCAACATCAGAGGCCAGTGTTCCTTTGGCCACTGGCAACTCTTTGCTACCTTTTCAAAACACTGGAAATAGTTGTCAACATCCTTTTCCGAAAATGGAGGCACCAGTTTTACCTCCTGACTGGCACAAAATTTATTTTTAGTTTCAATTTTAATTTTTAGTTGCTCCATTTGGAGTCTTTCTTCTCTATCGAATTTCTCTAATTCAAAATCTCTTTGTCTCTGTCTCTCTCTTTCTGCTCTTTCCTCTTTCTCTCTCTCAAATTCTCTTTGTTTTTCTTCTCTTGCTAATTTTTCTAACTCAAACTGCCTTTGTTTTTCTTTTTCTTCCTTCTCAAATTCTCTTTGTTTTTCTTTTTCCTCCCTTTCTTTTTCTCTTTCCTCCCTTTCAATCTCTAGCATTTTTAATTTAAGTTCCATTTCTATATTTGGATTTTCCACTGGAAACTGTTCCAGATCTCCTGGTGCAAACACATTTTCATCAATGTAATATTCAACTATCTCTCTAGCCAGTCTTGCTTTTCGCATGGCTGGTTTTACCTCTGTCAGCTTTAACTGTCTGCAAATTTCTAGCATTTCTGTCTTTTTAAAAGACTTCAAAACCCCTACGGTTGGTGATGCCAAGAAATCATCCATTGCTGTTGTCAATATATTTGTATTCAATTAAAAAAATCAATTTTACAATTTGAAATGTTAGATTTTCAATAAATTACTCACAAAATGGTCTATCCCGGACCTTGAGCCCCCAATTTGTTATTACATTTATAACACAACAGCAACAGCAAGGGATGACAGACACAGTTTTAAAAACCTCAACACATTTAATTAACAAACACCATAACAACTAACTAACCTAAAGACCAAGATTGAATTATGTACAAAACATAAATATTTACAATCCCTTTTCGTGGGGGTGGCTTGGTGATGTCCTGGATGATGAAAATGCTCAAACACAGGCAAAGAAATCCACAAAAGAAACGTCACAGGTCTTGAACAGAATGGCAGGTCTGGTCATCTTCTTGCAATTTCACCTACTACTTTACTGTCTCAATTCTTTTCCTTATATACTCTTTTGCAGACCCCACCCACATTTAGACCTTTTTTTTTTTTTTTTCTGAGACTTGCCCCAGACATGTCCAGGACATGTCTAAACATGACTCCAGTCTGAGCTTAACAAAAAAAAGGTAAATACTGCCATCTAGTGGCCTATATTCACATTACACTACATTCAGTTCCGCGGAGCCACATGTGGTTATTACTGGCGGTAAATTGTCCTGTGATACGTCTCATTGGTTAGATCGTGGTTAGAAGTGGGTAAGAGGGGCGAAATATTCGAGATAACGGGGCGTGAACTAACGCCATCTCTTCGGTTTTAACGGCACCTGTACTGTACATTCATGTAGAACAAGCATCATTCCCGTGGGTAACGGCCCACATGGTGAACTTGCCAATCCAAAATAGGACCCATTTCAGGGTCTCCTAACTTTACTATTATGCCTTGGATGCAGTCAATCCTCCTTGTGCAGACAGATCTGTCCTAGAAGGAATCCAGCACAATTTAGCCTTTGTAAGGGATCCTGCTCTCATGGGGGTCCTTGAAAACTGAATTTTTGATTTCCACCCATAAAAATTTTCATATTGAGAAGTCAATATCTTGGAAATGAAAAGAGATATAGAAATTTTGACAAGAGATTCTGAAAGCCAGCACCCAACATACCCTGGGTTGCAATTTTCAGCCCATACATAAGCTTGATCCAAAATCCCTATATATTAATGTTCATGATTGGTTTAGGGTATGGCCCCTGAATTTTGGGGGACCATATCTCAGAAACCCCTTGGAGCAGGACCCTAAAATTTTGCATGTGTTCATTATGAATATAGAGGTACTCCCAAAAGTAAATTTGAGCCAAATCTCAAGTGAGTCGGTGACCTGGGGACGTTTTGTTGACTTCATATGGAATGACGCTCAAGTGAAATTTGTGAGAGCAAAAGGAGAGGTCTCAAGCTGCGAGTGCAAGAAACAATCAAACGTTACACCTTAAGAGCGATTTATGTCAAATGTAAATAAGTTACGTCTTCCAATGCTTGGCTGTTTGTGTGACACAAGTTAGCTCCCTTTAGGGCAATGCAGTTGGAGATAGTTGGCTAGATAAATGACTGTAGTAACTGACATAAGTAACAGATCCAGTGTGAATATTATTAAGTAGTGATCTGAGTATGAAGCACTGCACTGACATTTTCTGTTCCACATTCATCGTTTGTTGGACTGAGAGTAAGCAGCAGGTGGAGACGGTCAGTTACGCCCACACCTTAAGGGCTTCACTCCACAAACCTAAACCACACCTTAAATGGGTGCATTTAAAACTGCATTTTACAAAAAAGCTACACCTAACAATCTAAAACAGCACCATAAGGCTAAGACCTACTCAAAAATTGCAACCCAAAGATGTGCTCTGAGTTCACACGATCACCTCAACGTTAGATTTGCAACGAGCCATCGAGCAGCTGAGCAACACACAGCGCACTGCTGCTCTCGTACCCGAAATCCGTTTCTGCCATCCTTACGGGCGATTCGTCCCGTCTCCGAGCACCTCACACATCGCGAGTGGCTAATTAGGGGCCTCCACCCGCTAACGATTCTGTGATGTCATCGTGACTGAAAACAAGCTTGTGATATGTTGTGTCTCGTACACGACTCTCCTGTGCTCTCAGTACGGAGGCTGTAATCAAACGGTTTTTGGCCGTCAGACCTGAGCCTGTCTGGGCTACGGTTTAGGGATGAGGAGGGGAGTAATTCACAGAAGTCAAAAAGTGGAGAGGAAATTACAATAATCTCTGACCCAAAATGGCCCCAGGAAGAGTATTCCCCTGAGCAGGATTACTGAGGTGGCTGGGCGGCTGTGCGGCATAAAACCTTGAACCCTGTGAAATGGAGACCGCAACTGAATCAGTCACTTAAACTCTAACTTTTCTCTTAAGTTCTCCCATAAGTAGATTCAAATTTAGAGAAGCATTTTTTCACATTGTAGGACAGTGTCACATACATATTCTGTATCAGTATTTTGCAGAGCTTCACTGAAACTACATCACACTTATACTGAGAAAAATATTCAAACCCAGGACGCCGTGTTTTTATGGCCACAGCATTACAGCAAACAGAAAATCTCTAGATCTTGTACATCATCTTACACACATTTCCCTGTAATTCAACAGGACACATTTGGGGATTTTTGGAAACCTTGGGATCTCCACTAGAATTTAAAATAGGCCAGAGGTGCCACAGGTTTGAATCTTAGGTTTTATGGGGTTGTAGAAGTGCTCTGTTGGGTATTATTCATAAACTCAAGCCGGCTGGTCTTGATAAATGATTAGGTTCAGTTACAGTCCAGACCAGGTGGACGCAGTGTATAATCCAGCAGGGGGTTTATTGACGGCTCAGGCTGTAATGAAGGGAACAGAGTCCCGAGGAAGGGGTGGGGACCCCTAATAACGAAACTCAGTTTAGTACAAATGTCATTGATGAAGCTGAGCTGTCAGTCCCCAGCCAATAGCTTCTGGGATGAGGCGGGTTAATGTGCAGACTTCACCAGCACCGAAATGTCGCTCAGGATGCCGCAGCTCGAGGGGACCTCAGTCCCAATCCTAATGACCGCAGGAGGACTGGGAAATTGTTCCTCATAAACAGGATTGAGGAACAGACCCTCAGAGGTTAACAAGAGCGCGGTCCCATTCCTGGACACTGATTAGGCTTGTTGAAATTAACTAAGTTGAATAGAACTCAGGAACTGCTGTCATAAAAGTTACATTTAACAAAGATGATGAGTTTATACTAGAATACTGACTGGTTCTAAACATGCAGAAGCACATTAGAATCCAGCAACGAGCCACCCTGAGAAGGCGGATTAAATACCTGTCACCTGCGAAAGGTATCGTGATACACCGGGGGAGGGGAGACGCCCACAACATGAACCATCCCCGGGACACACACCCAGTACACATGCAAGTGGCTGAATTGGACAAGGCACAGAAGGAATTCACACCAGGGTTGTGACATGTTTCGAGCGGGATACACCACATGGTCTGAATTGTCTTGATATTCCTTTCACTGGGGTTAATTTAGGCTGGACACTTCAGTCACCCAGTGGAATAATCTTGGCACTGTTGCATACAGTGACATATCAAGATGCCTCCATGCTTCGAACAGTGTGAGGAGGACTCAATCCTGTTCCAGCGGGCCAGGGGTGACCTCCTTACCTGATTGGTCGAGGTCAATGTCGGAAAACATAACTGGAATGGATGGAGCCTCAACCCCAGTAAGCAATGCTGGGATCGACTGGAAACCTGACTGCCGCCCAGGTCTAACTTTTTAACATCAGAGTGCCCAACCCGACAAACACCGGCCTGGCAGAAATGGAGGAATATCGGCATGGAGTAAAATGCCTCTCAGAAAAGTGAGGGCTGCTATTGCCGGAGGGTAAAACTCAGACCCATGATTTTGGAATGAGAATTCTGGGTTATCCAATGGTTATCATGCTTAAGTCCATGTGGTGTGTGTATGTGTGTCGGTGTGTGCGTGTGTTTCCTCATCTGAGATTCATGGGGTAACAGACTGAAATCTTGCGTTCCGCTGCTCGGAGAGGATGAGTGAGAGGTGACGCATGCAGTACCGGAGGAAAGATGTTTGGCGAAAAGATCCACAGCTTAAGCTTCGTTTCCGCTTTCCAACAAGTTTCCGCCGTACCAAGACCTATAAACTGTAATGAGTCTCAGTCAGTCCGCCTGTCGAGCTGAAAATTCTGTCATGGCCTCAGACATGAATATTCAAGAACCGCCGTCTGACGTCACTTTATCTTTGCTCATCATAGGTCTGTCTTAGTCCGTTTGTGTTCAGATCGTTTTACGTCAGGGGCATTTGTAGCACCTCGTCACTACATCTTCCACATTGTCTGCAATAAGATTGTGCTGGAATGTTCAGGAACCGTCATGACACTTACACGACACCACTACGACATCGCTATAACATATGACGACCAGAGAAGAGCGCTTAAAGCACCTCAAATTTTTTTAACATTTTGAAAGTTGTGCCCTGAGGATAATGAAACAGCAACGAGTTCATCTTTGACACCCACAAGACTTCCATATGACTCGCCACAATCTGACTTCTGCACGAATCATCCGATTAAATCATGAGGGGAGGCAGAGGCCTGAACGAGGCGACAATGGAACATACATTATCGATTAAGAGCGGCCCTCTGTTCAAATTCAGGGTGAGAAGAACTCGGGCCAACCAGGAGCGCTGGCCTGGGGAAATGGCACATTACTGAGGGAATAAAATGCTTCTGAAGCTATCTGACTGACAAGGGTTTTAGAGCCATTTTTACTGTTCTGTTGATGCAGATAAGAGGCATTTTGCTGTTGAAGAAGGGATTTTTTAATACCCCTCTCACATTTTATTTCCCAGAATTCACCTCTCCTCTCGATTAAGAAAGTTCAGGCAGAGACGGCACTTATTTTACAGAACAGTTGGCTGCATTTGTTCCGTAAGATGTTGGTTCCCACTACAGGTACTTTACATGAAGCTCTCGCAGGCCTCTTCAGTAAATCACTGGTATAAATTACCTGCTGGATAGGGTGAGAAAGTTAAAGCAATTTTAAACTTTTTACCTTGTGTTCTCTCTGCTGCTGTTACCTAGCAGCAATAACAAGTCGAAAATAACCTGAAAGCATCTTTCATGTGTGAATTACGGACGTGATCCAATAGCTCCATTTATGCAGGAGCTCTGGGGCTGCAAACAAGCTCACTGGAGCACCGGGCTCATTATATCATTGTGTCTAATCTGAGCGCGAGATACGCTGTTCCTCTCCACTTTGGGTAATTTGTCTTTTATATGTTGAAGCGGCACCAGAAAAAGAGAATAATTTCCGTTAATTTCCGAGCAGAAAAACAACACCTCTTGAATCCCCACTTAGAGGGATTTCCGTGATGAAAATTGCTGGGAATATTTTGGGTGGCTGGCTGCGTTCGTCAGACCCTCTTGTAGACACAAAGCCCAGCGTTTTCTGAGATGCAGTTGGGAGCGAAGCCTCTCTCTCTCACTCTGCTTTTGTCATTTTCCGCTTTCTCTCACTTTACCTCCATCCCTCCTCTCCCATTGGCATGATTATATATATATATATATATATATGTGTGTGTGTGTGTGTGTGTGTGTGTATAATTGTAGAAGCAACAATGTAAAAAACCTTTGATTCACTGGAATAACAGTAATTATTCTGCATGAAGACACATATCCGCTTGTATATCCCTTTATACCTCCATGTTGTCGACAGCCGTTCCTCCGCTCGACTTCACACTCGGCGCGTGCATTGCTGAGGACTCGAGAAGATGCACTGTTGAGTGTGAAGGTGTTTGGCAGAGCAGTGCTGCAGAAATCTCTGGAAGGTTGCAAGCAGTTCGAACAGGCCAATTTTAAACCTCTTAAGCCCTGAGCTTCTTTCTTTGAAAATGGAAAGCCCAAAATGAAATGAGTGTATTTCTGCAACTATTTGGTCCATTTCAATTATCTCAGTATCATAATAAAGGTAAAACCATTTGGGGTTTCTGCCCTGGTGTAAAAATCTGTGTGTATGTCACTGAGTCAGAGTAAATGAAGATGGAACACAGTGTAAATCAAAGACCTCATTTTGCACCAAACAGTTTTACTTCTATCCCTTGTTAATTTATTTAGTTGCAGTTTGAAACCTCTTAGATTTTACAGCACAGAATCTCACCATTATCTGAGCCAAAGTTTATTCTAATCAAGTAAATCAGAACAAAATTAGAGAGGAATGTCCAGGTGGATTCTCCAAATTGGCAATTCAGGAACCTTGTGTGCCAAATCACATTTCTCAGGAACAAAACTGTAAAACTCATCTAATTTCACTTACATGTCACTACAGGCATACATTCCACCCAAATATGATCAGTTTTCAATTTTTAGAATTGATATATTTTTTCTTATTAAATTATTTTTGCCAGTCCTATAGCCTATACAATTTCCCATTCAAAGACAACAAATAGAAAGAAATTGAAGTTTGGATCTACTGGAGCAGATTTATTGGGGAAAAAAAAAAGCAAATCAATAAGATTACGAATACAAAAAAGGTTAAAATTGGGGAAACAAAAGTAGAAAGCATAAAAACCCCAGCGATTATTTATACAAGAAAAATACTATCATTGTCTAACGAAAGCATGACTGACCAGGGATTCAAACCCGGGTCGCCTGCGTTGCAGCACTACACCCTCACTATCAGGTTAAATCAGTTGACCCAAAAACTGCTGTCAAATCGCCCATATAAGGAATGAGTCAAGAAAACGAGTCACTCGCCTTGTTTGTACTGTTGTTCCCTCAGTATTCACGCGTTTTTGTCAGAAAACGACTTTGAAAATGACGGTTGAATATTTAGCAAATAATTATACTGAAAATACCACAAACAAAACTGTTAAGCGTTTATATTGTCGCGCTATTTAAGTACATTTGAATGGCCCATGGACTCTGTTTGACACACTGGGAACGCAAGGCTCTTTCCCAGGCTGGGTTTGTGCGATTAAAGTGGTTTAGGGCTCATTGGAAACATCAGAATCCATCGAATCAAAAGCCCACCGGCAAAGTCTTACTGACAGCATCACAATCCGATCGCAGAGAGGAAAATGGCATTCAGCTTGCTTGCAATGTAAGGAGCTGAGATCTTTGAAGCAACGCCCTGGGAAAGAACACGCTAGGATACTGGCAGATCTACAACCCCAATTCCGAAATAGTTGGGACAAAGTGTGAATAAATTCAAAACGCAATGAATTTCACATCACACCAGCTAGTATTTTATTCACAATAGAACAGAGATAACATAGCAAATGTTGAAATTGAGTAATTTTACAATTTTACCTCCAAAATGAGTTCATTTCAAATTTGATGGCTGCCACAGGTCTCAAAAAAGTTGGGACAGGGGCCTGTTTACCATGGTGTAGCATCCCCTCTTCTTTTTAACACAGAGTGGAGGGGTCTGGGCATTGAGGAGACAAGTTTCTTGAGTTTAGCTATTGGAATTTGATCCCACTCTTGTTTAATGCAGGCTTCTAGCTGCTGGAGAGTTTTGGGTCTCCTTTGTCTGACTTTTCGTTTAATTGTGTGCCAAATAATCTGAATCAGTGAAAGATCAGGACTGCAGGCAGGCCAGTTCAGCACACAGACTCTTCTACTACGAAGCCATGCTGTTGTAATTGCTGCAGTATGTGGTTTTACATTGTCCTGCTGAAATACACAAGGCCTTCACTGGAATAGATGTTGTCTGGAGGGGAGCATATGTTGCTTTAAAACCTTTATATACCTTTCAGCATTCATGGGGCTTTTTAAAACATGCAAGTGTCCCACACCATATGCACTAATGCATCCCCATACCATCAGAGATGCTGGCTTTTGAACTGAACGCTGATAACAGGAGGGGTGGTCTTTCTCCTCTTTAGCTTTGTAATGTGAAAAAAATGCCACTAGATGGCATTATTGACCTTTTTTTGTTGAGCCCAGTATGGAGCTAGGTTTGGGCATGTCCTGGGCATGTCTGAGAGGGGAAGGTCCCAGAGAATTTAAAAAAGTCTAAAAGGTGGGAGGGGGCTGCAAAAGAGTATATAAGGAGAGAAATTGAGAGAGTAAAGGAGTAGGAGAAATTGCAAGGAGAAGGATACATTTGACCAGACCTGTCACTCTTTTCAAGACAAGTGAAGTTTCTTGTGGATTTTTGCCTGTGTTGGTGCATTATCCTGTCCCAGGACATCACCAAGCAACTCCATCTCAAGGGACTGTAAATATTTTTTTTCTTGTATATGTCAATCTTGGTCAGTAGTATAAATTGTAGGTTAGTAGTCAGTCTTTGTGTAATTAAATCTATTCAAGTTTTCGAATTTTGTCTGTCATCTCTTGCTGTCTTATATGTCACAACAAATTGGGGCCATAACAGCCTGGAGTACAGGACGGTCATGATTTCCAACAAGAATTTCAAATATGGACTCGTCTGACCACAGGACACTTTGCTACAGTCCATTTTAAATGAGCCTTGGCCCACAGAACACAGCGGCGCTTCTGGATCATGCTCAACAATGGCTTCCTTTTTGCATGATAGAGTTTTAGGTGGCATCTGTGGATGGCACAGCGGACTGTGTTTACAGACAGTGGTTTCTTGGGCCAAGTATTCCTGGGCTCATTTAGTAATGTCAATGACAGAATCATGGTGGTGAGTGATGCAGTGGCGTCTGAGGGCCCGAAGATCACGGGCATCCAGTAAAGGTCTTCGGCCTTGTCTCTTACGCACAGAGATTTTTCCAGTTTCTCTGAATCTTTTGATGATGTTCTGCACTGTCGATGATGAGACCTTCAGAGCCTTTGCAATTTGAGGTTGAGGAGCATTGTTTTTAAAGTATTCCACAGTTTTTTTTACGCAAGCCCTCACAGGTTGGAGAGCCTCTGGCCATCTTTACTTCTGAGAGACTCAGCCTCTCTAAGACATCCCTTTTATGGGAATAAATATAAAACATCCTTGGTTCCCTTCAGTTTACCGAGCTCTACTTCCTAAAGACTAAGGTCACTCAGAACAAAACCAATCAGATCGTCTCCATTTTCTCCAGTGCTGACGTTACCCTAATTCTTTGGTACAAAGTCTCCTGACCGATGTTGTGCTCCGTGCTGAAACACTGCAGCATGAGCACAGTGATGAAGCACCATCAAGAAATTAATCCCAAAAGCAAAAGAAAAAGTGATTAAATGTTTGGAAGAGCAGCGTGTGGCGGAGGTCATGGGGGCGCAGCTCTGCTGTTCTGACCCTGATGACTATACCTCCAGGTATCACCGTCTGACCTGGGCTTCTCACCCCTACAGGAAACGCCATCTCAGCCTTCGGAAATGGGACGGACCCCAGCCCCACCCCACACCACACAACACCCCCCAGCCTGGGGCCCCGTCCCCAGGACCCTAGCACTGGCCCCCCGGCCGTGACCGTGGAAACGGAGGCCAACATCCTGAGAGAGCTGATGCCGACACAGGTGAGCAAAGTGCTGGTGAGAGGGGTGAGAATTAGTGGAGTAAAAATAATGTGTGGGGCCGCCTGTACCCTACAGGCTTAAGTGGGCAGCTGAGGGCCCGGAAGGTCATTGGTTCAAGTACCAGCACAGCCGCAATAATAGCCATTCAGAGTGACTTACAGCTGATGAGACTTAGTGGGCCAGTAGACCCCCGGATCAGGGTTGGGTCGAGAGCCCAACAGCTCAACTGTTCTTATTGTAGCGGCTCAGGGGTGTGAACCAACAGCCCTCCAGGTGTCAATCAAGTAGCTGAGCCACTGGACGGATAGTCGATCGCTGCCTCCCTGTAGTTTGAGTCAGGGCACAGACACATAACTTTAGGCCCAATTATTTCAAATGCGACGTCTCTTTAGAGTGGAGGACTGAAAGTAGTCCTCCTCGGGCACAACGCCTTCTCACAGTTCGGCTGCTGCAAACAGGGCACTTGTCATTCCCAGTGACAATCACCATCCATTGTGGCTCCACTGAAAGAAAAACAGATCTTAAGGGGGAGATGTGTCTTTTTCTGAGATGCAAGGCGGCACATTTAGCCGGGAGCGCCGTTCCTGTGGCGATTCGGCAGCTCAGCAAAGCCGCAGCGTGTCGTTTCGTTGATGTTCCATCATGTTTCTGCTGAGCTACTGAGAAACAAATCATGCATTTAACCCTTTATGGCGCGAGATGATAAATATGCCATGAGTGAAACATTCATAGTTGTAACCTCTCCAGTACGGTGTTCAAACGCCACGGGCATTTTATTTTCCAAGCAAGTGAGTTCTTGAAAATTCTAATAGGGTGTTTTTGTTTTAAGAACTTTCCAAAAGAAATGGAGGTACCCCTCAAATAAACGACGTAAGACTGGAGTCCCAGGGGCTGATGAGTTTGTTGATGTTTTGATGTGTTCCTGAGCTGCAGTGAATAATTTGAGACGCTGTTTGCACTCCTGTTTCGGCAGCCTAAATTAGCTGCTGAGTGAATGTAAATTCAAAAATCAGGAGACCCTCTGGCCCTCCTGAACTAGTTTGAGATGCTGGCATTTAATCCAATTAATTTAAATAAAAACATTGACTCCCTTATCGCCTGGATAGGGCCAGTGCATGTGCAGGTTCATGCTTTAGCCCGGACTACCGCACCTGCTACTCGTTTCAGCTAACTGACCAGCAATTAAGATGTTAATGAGCAGAAGCAGGTGCATTAGACTTTAACGAGGAGAAGCAGGTGTATTAGACGTTAACGAGGAGAAGCAGGTGTATTAGCGCTAGGCTACAACAGAAGGCAGCATGTGCTCTAGCAGTGTTCAGGTAAGATTTGTGCTACATCCCCGTCCGGCTAACGCTGGAGTCCCTGACATCACGGCCTCTCCTTGCTCTCCGCAGGCCACCGAGAAGGACCAGTTCTGGAGCGACTCCACTCTCCCCTCCAATGGGCTCTCCGATCAGGCTTCTGGCCACGCCCCTGGCCACACCCACTTTGCCGGCTGGAGCTGGGTGCTGCTGCCCGTGATCCTTACAGTCTGTCACCTCTAGAGGGGGTTACTGCCCCGTAGACCTGGACTCCATGGAGCAGCATGGGTGGAGCGAGTCAGGGGAGGGGGGAGGGGGGAGGCATATAGATATATAAATATATATGTATTCATGTATGTGGGGAGAAGGCCACGCCCATAACTGCCTGTCACCACGACAACTCATCTCCTGCCCCGATCTTCAATCCCTGCAGTCAACTACGCCTACAGTTTCCATAGAGTCTGTGTGTATGTGTATGTGTATGTGTGTGTGTGTGTGTGTGTGTGTGTGTGCGCGCGCGTGCGTGCTTGTGCTTGTGTGTGTCTCTGGGAAGTGGAGAGAAAGCAAGACTGAGAGAGAGTGTAACATTTTTATTGAAAGAGTATGGAGTGAACCCCCTACAAGAGACCAAAATGGCCGTCTTTTTAAATTGAGTCAGTTTTTTTTTGTGTGTTGAGGGTGTCGGAGGCACCAAACGCTCCAGCTCGGGGTGTTTTTCATGTCTTTTACGGTATATTCCCCTCTTTAAGGAGGGGACTTTATATCTGAACATTCCTTAGTGTAAAATTACAAAAAAGATGCTTATTTCCCCATGCTGCTGATATTGTGATTCATTATGTAATTTCCTGTCGCTGTTCTAATCAATGATGTCATTTTTCATTTATGTGTCATTATTTAGTCAAGAAAAGGAGAAAAATAAAGTTACATTATCAGTAAAAGCACCAAAATACTTTGTTGGTTAAAAAAAAGAAGAAAAAAGGGGAATATGATTAAATGCTTGATATACTTTTTTAAACCGTGCGTATGATATAAATCATGTTGGAGAGGAACTTAACTACCTGTGCGACTCAAAGGAATAAGGACTTGTTCAACACGATAAACCAGAAAGACTGTCTGATGGAATCTCTCTCGGCCGACAACACTCTTGAAATGTGGACGATATATTTTTTTTTTGAATTGCATTCGAATCAAGACTGAAGAGCGGATTCTGTTTTCTGAGATGTTCGATGTGGAATCAGGATGTATTTGGATTTTTTGCCCGCCCCCATGCAGGTCATCTCAAGCCCTGATTGGTCAGTTGCCCATGACTGGCAGCTGCTGTCTACAACTCCGAATTGGTAGCCTCTTTCTCCAATGACGTTTATGGTGGCTGCCGTTTTTATGTGATTAAAAAGGTAAATATCAGACGGGCAAACAATCTTTCATCTGAGTCACATAAACAATTTATTGTTTTAATTATGAACCAGACCTGCCAATTTTACTGTGTCCAAGCAGTTGTTTGTAATTTGGTGGGCTGTAGTTTTTGGGTGTGATGGTTTTCTCTGTTGGTGTCACGGACGACATCTTAAATCAACTGTGTTGGGGGGGTTGTTGATTTTGGGGGGAAAAAATAAAATAAAAATCAGGATACGTGTTATTCGCTGCCAATAAAAATTCTACTAAGCGGCCAAGTCTAAGCGCACTGCATGCTGGAATGGAGTCAGGGTTTCAGTTGGGTGCTTGATGGTAACCGTGTGGTAAAGCTACTGGTCTGCTACTGGTTTCCCAGGGCAGACAGCGACCTGAAACATTAACGCCTTTACTGTTCCGAGTTACGGCAGCAGGATCCTTCCAGTGGCAATACCCCCGCTCGTGAGTTTTGTTGAAGCATTCGCAGATATTCACTCAGCGTTTTGGGTCATCAGCCAAGTGGGACGCTGCTCTGGGGCGTGAGCCTGGGCAGGTGCTGTCAGCACTAATCTACGACTCGCTTCGAGCCGCACGCCCTCCAGTCTTTCCTCCGGTGTCAGAGATGCGGAGCTGGAAGGTTTATTATCACTAGAGTGTTCAGGTGAACACGTGTCGCCTGCGTGTGACTACCAACTGAAAGTGTGACTGCCGGACAGACAGACAGACGGACAGACAGACGCCGGACAAAGTGATCCCTATGTGCCGCTATGCTTCGCAGGCGACACAATAAATGATATTGTCATAATGTTATAACAATGATGCCATTTTGTTATAACGTCACCAACTTGCAGAATGTAACCTTCACTGCTGTTTATGAATTATTGTCAATGAATAAATGAACAGTGTATTCTTAAAACAACCAATTCCTTAGGCATGCATTCCCAGTGATTGGAGAGTCAGTTTTCAAAAAGTTTATGGATGGGGAGGGGGGGGGGGGGTCTGGTTTAGCATGAGCTCCCCAAATATTGTTGGCTTAAGCAGAAACTACGTTATTTCGGGGGCAACAGAACATTCCAGAAAGGCTGAATCCCCTCTAAATCAGCAAAACATTGACCCTGCAGAAAAATTAGATGTAAATGTTAAGTGCTTCATTAAAAATTCAGGGCGTATCGGCTGGAAAATATTGTGATATAATTTATATTTTCTGTCCATCCTGCTCTTTTCTCATTATGAATTTGGTACTCTGGTAAAGCCAATCTGCGGGGGATGTGAGAGCGCCTGTACAATGCTAGTGGATGTCGTTTTTCCAACACTTAACAAAAATATGAACGCCCCATGTAAATTATTTATGTCACATGAAATGTGTTACCCTAAATGAGCTGATAATGTCTTAATTGCGCAAAATGGTTATTTGTCTTGATTTGTTTTCAACATTTGTGTTCATCTCTGCCAGTGAGCACCTGCTCAGTGATGCACTGATTCCCCACACAGCAGGCGCAGACGCTGCTCGAACAGCGTGAACAGGACTCACACACTCCCTAAAACTTGGGACAGTAAAAGGTCACCCCAAGATGTCAAATTTCATCAAAAGTCCATCCATCCAACTTCTACCGCTCATCCGGGGCCGGGTCGCAGGGGCAGCAGTCTAAGCAGGGATGCCCAGACTTCCCTCTCCCCGGACACTTCCTCCAGTTCTTCCGGGGGTATCCCGAGGCGTTCCCAGGCCAGCCGAGAGACATAGTCCCTCCAGCGTGTCCTGGGTCTTCCCCGAGGCCTCCTCCCGGTGGGGCATGCCCGGAACACCTTCACAGGAAGGCTTCCAGGGGGCATCCGATAAAGATGCCCGAGCCACCCCAGCTGGCCCCTCTTGACGTGGAGGAGCAGCGGCTCTACTCTGAGCTCCTCCCGGGTGACAGAGCTCCTCACCCTATCTCTAAGGGAGCGGCCCGCCACCCTGCGGAGGAAACCCATTTCAGCCGCTTGTACCAGAGATCTCGTTCTTTCGGTCATGACCCAGAGTTCATGGCCATAGGTGAGGGTAGGAACGTAGATTGACTGGTAAATCGAGAGCTTTGCCTTTCGACTCAGCTCCTTCTTCACCACAACAGATCGGTACAATGACTGCATTACTGCTGCCGCTGCACCGATCCGTCTGTCAATCTCACGCTCCATCCTTCCCTCACTCGTGAACAAGACCCCAAGATACTTGAACTCCTCCACGTGAGGCAGGGCTCTCCTCCAACCCATCAGAAGTCACCATGCCACAAATGTCGCAGATCATGTGGGAATGTGTCATAAGAATGCTGGGTGCAGGAATGTCCACCAGAGCGGTTGCTGCACAGCTGAATGTTCACTATCGGACAATTGGGCATTAAAGAGTTCGACCTCAAACTCTTCGTCCACGTGTGACCACACAAGCACAAGATCGTCACATCCGGCTTCTCCACTTAAGTGATCGCCTCAGACCAGCAATACGCACAGCAGATGAAACTATTGGTCTGCAAAACAGATGTATGACACCTCAAACTGTCCGGAACCGCCTGAGAGAAGGCAACCTACATGCTCATCGTCCTCGTGATCCCCACAGTGTCTACGAGTATCCCTGATTGTCAAACATCACTATCGTGCATTAATGAACAGTAATCTGTTGCATATTGAACAAGAAAATGAATTGTGTATGACTTAATATATTGTAAAACCCTTAATGCTAATTATAGTTTAAAAGTGTCAAATGGGGTGTTTATATTTTTGTTAAGTGTATATTTTGGACAACAAACGATGCCCGATATTCTTAGAAGGGACAAACTCACAGCTGTGGTATGACCTGAAAGATATGCGTTTATCACGAGCCTTTGCTTGCGCTTCAGAGACTGAGTAAGAGCGACAGAAACGGCTCTGCTCTTGTCAGACGTTTCCGCTCGGTGCATCGGTTTGAGACAGGCCGCAATACGCCGCTTTCGTCCCGGCAATTCAGCCTCAATTAGGGAGGGCGAGGTCGGCGCGGAACAAAAGGTGACCATCCGATCATGTGGAAGACGGCCGTGGGGCTGAATGCGCCGACGCGCCAGAACGGCTGCCATCACAGCCATTACTCGCCAAATTACCCCAAAATGAAGCTACGCTTTCCGGTTACTTGGAGTCCATTTTGGCAGTTCGTCAGCACCCCAACACTTTGGGTAATTAGGTACATTTCCTTCTCGTTTCTGCCCAGTTGCTGCTTTAACTGCCGGACCAGCTGCTGCCACATATGGAGGTTTTGAGCCGCCTCAGTGCAGACAGGTTAGAGCAGCACAATCAATTATGTGGTAACCGTTCGTTACATTGAGAAATATTTGTGTACCTGTTATGAAATCTAAGCCAAACATAAGTCCTGTTTTGTAGCCCTCAGTGTTATAGAGCAATGTTTCACTGAATACTTTATTTCATGTGACATTTATTTTCGCTTGTTTTGTTTTTTCCCTGGAATGTCTCTCTGCTAAGCATTTGCTCCTAAGGAGGCTTTGAAGGGGAGAAAATTACGAGGTAGCGGTTTGTGCTCTAAAATCTAATAATGAATGTACAGGACTGCGAATCAAGTTAGATTTCATTTGCTTTACCTGTCAAGCTTGTGAGGAAACAGGAAATCCAGCGAACACGTTGTTCATCACGCCATTTCAGACGCATAATGTCATTAAATGAAGGCAAAACCCTTGTTGTCCTGGAGCACCGGTCTGCACCATAACGGCATGGGAGAACTGAAGAAACAAACCAATGACAGCATTCAGTCATTGGAAATACATTTTTTCTTTGATCATGATTTTTGTTTTAAGGAGCCGTGTCGTGATTACTGGGCATGCTCAGAGCTGTTCAGCCTAACAAGAAATCAAACCATGAGAATCTGCTCGACTGCAAGTTAAAATCTGATTCCATCATCACTAATCCATCTTCATTTTGCATTGTATTTATGTATTTTAGTTACTCAGGCATTATTTTTATATTAAGGAGTTCTCGATGGAAATTCAAAGCAGTGCTTTAGCACTTCAGCTAAACCAGCCTCTCCATGGAAACAACTGATGGTTTTGCAAGGGCATCTGGTTGGTTCTCTTTCAGCTTCTCAAGAACAGATTATCTGGACTTCATGTCGCCCAAAGATGTAGCTTATGCATGTATAGTCAAAATGTGATTTAAATCCGACTTATAAAGGCAGTAGAAACAGTTAATGAAACATGGATCTTTACCGCTAAAGCGATGCCTTGAACTGCAAATAGGTTCATTTCTGTAGTATTTCACTCACTCGCTCATTCACTCACTCTCTCATTCGCTCGCTCGCTCATTCACTCACTTGCTCACTCACTCACTCACTCACTCACTCACTCACTCACTCACTCACTCACTCACTCACTCACTCACTCACTCACTCACTCACTCACTCACTCACTCTGCAGTTAGCGGATCGATCTCTCAACGTTATTTTGCAAGCTACTGTGAGTGAGTTCAAAGACACTACAGTTTGGGTTTTCGAGATATCCACGAGTTGGCAGGAGGAAACCGTTGTTTTGTGTTTTGCATTAATCTCTGTGAACGCTAGACCTGTGCTGGAGAGTCCCAGGAGATCTGCAGCTCGTGAGGTACTCAAACCGCCCCGTCTGGGACTAACAATCGTTCCACCCTCAGAGTCACTCAGACCACATTTCTGCCCGAGTCTGATGTTTGCTCTGTCGTCAGCTGAAGTTCTTCACCATGTTCGTATGTGTAAACTGTGCGTGTTAAGATGCTTCTGCATAATTAGCTGATTAGACACAGGCATCATGAGCATGTGTTCAGGTGTAGTGTTAAGGTACCTGATGAAGTGCTTGGGGAGAGTATATTTGCAGTGACAAGCTGACAGACGTTCTCCGATGACGACAGTGGCAGAAGCTCGTGCGCAGCTTCACACCATCCCGTCCCGTCCCGTTTCAGGAAATCTGAAAATTATTGCAGCCGAAAGTTTTACCCGTTTCTCTCTCAGCAACTTTAGGCAATTCAGCCGACCGTTTTACCAGCCCAGGAAATAAAACGACTCCTCGTATTTACTCTGCATACATCAAGTGTTGATTTTACAAGACTACTGTAAAATGAATGACGATTTAATGAGAATGTCTGCCCAGTGTAACCAACAGAACCAAAACAAGGATGGAAATTATGGTTTTACAGAACAATACAGCTTTCGGTCAAAATCATCCCTACAACACAAGTACTGCATACAACATGTGTGCAGAACATTATATTATTTTTACATTAATTTTATTATTTTCCTCATGAAGTTTGGAGAAAATCTTGCTAAAGAAAGTATTAACCATGTTTTCAGAGACTATAAGCACTGAATAGGGGTGGGTTTGACCTCAGATATAATAGGAGGGTCACGCAGAAGAGGCCGAATCTCTCAGCCCTGCAGCCTGAAAAGACTCTTTTCAAAACCACCATTTCAGGGCCGTCGTGATTTAAAAAATAATAACAACAATATATCAGGTTAATTCACAGACAGACTGGACTGAAATGTGTCGTAAGCAGAAGTTGTGAGAAGGTTGACTTCCTTGTGTTCGCTACATTGCGTGAGATGACGGAGTCTGAGGAAGGCGGCGGGCCGGGACTCGCTCAGGTACGGCAGCTGTTCCTCAGTCAGTCACAAAGCCAGGCGAGACCTTGGACTTTTAAAGCGAAGCAGAAGCGAAGAGACTCCATTGTGCTGTCATGTTCTATACGGCGGAACCAGACAATGCGGCGCCTCCACTCGCCAGTCTTTAGAACTCAGCTGGAAAGCAGGGAGTCCTGTTCACTGACGATTATGCTTCTCGAGAATCAAATTAAAAATAATTTCAAAATTAGAATCTGAAATGTTGAATCACTTCATCCATTTTTTAATAAGAGGCTTCCCCTCTACGCTTTTGTGTTTTTAATTTGAACAAATCTGGAAGCCAGACAGGGAATGATATTATAATTATTATTAATAATAATAATAATAATAATAATCGCGGTTTTAACCCTCAAGGGCTGTAATGGAGAAACCATCACTGGTGCATCCTTGTCCAGGCTCTGTTTCTCATGTGGACTGTCCGGGTGCGAAGGGTCACACCAGTCAGGGCTCTGCTGTCAGATAATCACAGCCCATCTGATCAGGAGAGACGCGTGAGAAGAATAACGCGGACGGGAACCCTCAGCTGACTCGAATGAAAGCGGACAGATGCTCGTTAAAGAAATTAATGAAAGCTCGGTGAAATGTGTGGACCACTCAATCGTGTGGAGACTGCGTCGGTCAGGAAATAAACAAGTCATCTGTTCCCTTAATAATATGGGAATAAAAGATGATGATTGTTATTCATTGAAAATGGAGAAAAGGAAATTATTAGGGCTATTACAGCAAAGGCTTCTGCGTGATTTGAGTCATTACAACTGCATCTCACATCTCTCATCGGAGTGACGAAAGCTCAGATACAGCTGGTGGATGAAATATGAATCCATATATTTAACATGAGAGATATTCTTCTCAATCTTGTATTCAAAGCTGAAATACCTCCTTAATGAATGCTGAGGGCGCAATTTTTTTGCATTTGCTTCATTGGATGACCAATCACTGACTCCGCTTTCATTTTCCCTCCAGAATAACTAGTAATTTCCTCCCGACGTTGTCCAGAGCTGGGCGGAGAGATGAGTAACGAGTGCATCTGTGTATTTCAGGGTTGTTCGCCTTGTAAATCATCTGCCACCAGTGGGAGTGTGATTTACATAAGGCTGCGCAAGGGGATGTCCGCTGTCTTTCTGAAACTAGAGGCGCTCCGCGCATTTAACTTGAGACCCGCATCTGATCTGAAGCACAACCTATTTCCAATTTCCCCAGAGGGTGCTGACAAACAGAACCTTATGAATAATAATGTATAAAGCCTGCCTGTATCGCGTTTCATCGCATCATCCATCGTATTTAGTTGCAGTCTTACATTTGGCTTTGATAATAATGTGACTTAACAGCAGAGATTCTGAGCCTAACCTGTACTGCCAGCTTCACCCCATCGCTGGTACATGCGGCGGCACTGAGGAACAGGAAACGTGTCAGACGCGCATACAGCGGGACTCAAAAATACCTCGTTCACTGGATTATATTCAATTCTGTCCTCCCAGTTTGTAACAGTAGCCAAGTGCGTGGTGTATGGAAAGATCATTTGTTGCATAACAGAAGACATAATCGCCCGGAGAAAGAGACAGATTTATGGTCAGAGTATTCAAACCATAACTGACGAGCAGCGCAGAGACACCTGCCTCTGATGGACCTTTTGATCCTGGACGTTGTAGTCAAAATAATTGCCATGTACTTACAGACCTGATGCTGAATCCATTCTATTTTCACGCCGTGATTATTATTTTTTTTTTTTCGGAAGTGTATGGCAGAGGACGTACTTGAAAGAGCTCGGTAATGAGGAACAATCAGAACTGGGATGTACTGGAATCCGAAATACAACACAATCAATGATGACATCCCAAAATACAGCACAATCAATGATGACATCCCGAAAAATAACACAATCAATGACATCCCACCAGCACTCAATCGATCTGAATAACTCAGTGGTCCTGTGACTGTGTTACTGGACATGTTTATATTCATATACCGGCCAATATACTCTATTTTACGTAGTTTGAGGCATCCACTACGCTGTGCGCTGAATGAAGTGAACAAGTATGCAATTTTAACATGGCCATTGTTCCCATACTGCGCAACTTAATGCAAATGATTTTTTTTACCGATATTAATGCATTAAAGATCTTTATCATAATAATATATCCAATAAATAGGCTTAGCTGTATTAATTCCAACAAAATAGAGGTGAGAGCTTTAATGAAAATTATGGCGAAAAAGAGAGAGAGAAAAGAAACAGTTTCACACCTTCCTCTTTGCGAGCATCAGGAGGGGTTGGTATTGGAGTTCGCTCGGCCTCTTATGCCGGATCGCCACTCATATTCCCATTATAAAAACAGTTTAATTAACTGTTTAACGCTTAATTATTACGCCATCCTGTGACCATCATATAACGTGCATATGTTTACATAAAGCCCGCATAGAAGAGCCACTCTCATCGACGGATTGAGGTTGATCTGGTGTGTATCGTAAATGATGGGGAAAATCAGGTTCTTCATTAAAAAGTCTTCCAAGTCATTTCACCCAAATCTTCATTGGGTTCAAAAGTCTTAAGCCTTTGGTCTCAATACCAACAGCAACTGGCTCGGATGAAAAACAGCACAACGCCTGACTGTGCCTCAACGCCACAGAACACTCACTCTGTGGCAGGAGGTTGAAGTCATTCAATCACTGTTGTCTCTGCCGACTGATGTCCAAATCACTGCTAACTTTTTTTGTTGTCATATTGTCAGTTGTGCTGCAGCTTTTTTGTAAACAATAAAAATGGATGCTGTCATGATTTTAGAGACCTTTTTTTCGTAGCTACTTGATAACATCAGCAAGCATTTAATAGCATACAAAATTGTTATTCACCACAGATGCATGTCCAATAATTTGCCTGAGGGTTTTTTATAATCCATTTCTTTGACAACCAAAATAAACGGCTAAAATAATGAGCGATAAAGATGAGACTGGGATGCTATGAAAAGGAAATGTTGGCGTTGAAGTTGGTGAGAGAGAAACCGGCCGGTAGAGCTCTGTTCGGGTGGAGTTCAGTTTGCAGGACCACAGCAGGCCCTTAGTAATGCATGTGCAAGTCAAGTCTGTGACATGATATTTCATGAGGATTTTATTGATGCCCGGGGTACTTCTCTCACCTCGAATAGGACGTATGTTAGCAGCTGATTAAAATCCCCACCATCCTGGGCTGCTACCTGGTGGAGCCTGCGCTTTTAGACAAGTTAAAGTTCCCGCTAGGATACCTACCGGACTCACCAACTGCACCAACTCGTGGACGATGTTTTTGGTGGAGGCTGTTCACAGGGGCACAGCATCGGGGTACCGGGTGGCATAATCCACGATTACCAGGATGCATTAGTGCCTCTGGGCCGACCGCAGGAGACCCCACCTGCTCCATCCCAATCCATTAGAACGGGGTTTCGATGACCGGCAAGGGGATCAGGGATGTGGGGTCGGCTTGACTGACGAGGTTAACTGACATGTGGAACAGCTCCGACAAAACCTCCTTACGTCTCCGTTTGCGCCAGGCCAAAAAAAAAAAAAAAAAGTGTCAGTGATGCAATATAGGGTTTTCTCTTGGCCGAGGTGCGCCCCCAGCAGGTGACTGTGTGCCAGTGTCATTACTGTGAGGCCTGGACAGGACCAGTAAGTCCTTCACTTCTCCCCTTTTCTCCAGGGCGTAGTACAGGTGGCCCTTTTTTACTGAAAAATAAGGGGTTGTATTCCTCCTCTCCACAGGGGGCGCCCTTGACCAGGCCTGCTGTAGGTCGGGGGCTTGTGGCTGCTCCACCCCGAACCTTCCCTGGTAAGGGAAATCAGACACAGAGGGTTAGTTGTAGCTCACCTTCTCCGCCCGTCTCTCTCACCACCGCCCCTGCGACCACACGCTCCGCAGCCAGGTCCTGTAACGGCTGCCCTCCTGCTGCCTTCACCCTTCTGATCCTTTGCGTTGGCCGGGAATCGAACCCGGGTCAACTGCTTGGAAGGCAGCTATGCTTACCACTATACCATCAACGCTGCTTCACCCTGCTGCCAGCCCCGGCATCTTGTCGACTGCGCCGAAGTGTGCCAAACCCCAGGAATTCTCGTCCCAATAGGAGCGGTACGGGGAAACTCCTTCACCACACCTGCCACCGCCAGGTTAGATCCACCGGCGGGCGCTTCTTCAACTTCTCCAAACACACATCAAACAGAGCAGGCCAGCGGACGGCACACCAACGGGCACAAGGCATGGCTGGATTAAGGTCACTTCCAAAATTCAAGAGGGCCCAGACTTTCTTGCCGGGTACCATCTTGTGATATCTGGAGGGCACCGCAGTCTGAGTCGCTGTCTCGGGGTGACACAACAGCAGCGGGATGTCGTGGCTGCTTGGGGGCCCGTGGCGCCGGAGTCGGTGGGCATGATGTTCTCCAGGGTCGGGGCTGCGGAGGGGCTGAGTTGGGAACTCTGCTGAGGCAGGCCTGGGTATTTCGTGGCTGTGCCTGAGGTGTTTGTGGGCAGGATCATGATGAGTGGGACTCGTTTGGCGACCTTCAGACCCAGGTTACTCGGGTCGGAGCATTTCCTGTGTCGCCTCCATTCGCTCCACCAGTGACCAGCTCTTCTACAGCGCCTGCTGACAGGCCAGTTTCGTAGCCTCATAGTGGAGGGCTTGTATGCAGCGATCCGTTACCACAGAGTCCATTGTCCTGCTCGCAGGCAGCAGCTCGGGTTGTAGCCACCGGGTCCCCAGTCGTGCCAGTTCAGCCATCTGGATGCGGGCGGGTCGGTATCCCCCCGTGCTGAACTTCTGTGCGGCAGCATAGACCGACAGGCCAGAATGCATGAATATTTCTCTGCGTAGACGGCGATAATAATGGGGGCAGGGGGCAGGCGGAAGTCGTCCTGCTGTGCAGTGCAGGTCAGGAACGGGGCCAGGATCCCGACCCACTCATTCTGCTCCCACATCCCTCGCTCCACTCTTCTCTCGCAGGTGTGGAAGAAGGCAGCGGCGTCTCCCTCTCTCATGTTCCTCAGTAACTCGCGAGCTCCGGTCGGTCCGTGATGGGCTCTCTTCCTGATGGCGTCACCTGGGCGGGAAACTCTTTTGGCTCCGGAGGTGTAATGGGCCTCCATGTTGGACTCAATTAACGCCAAAACCAGCCCCTCCATCCCATCTGTAGAGTTACCAGAGAAAGTAGAAACCAAACCACACCGCACTAACTCCTGAGACAGAATACACCACACAGTGTTCATCCCAGTAATAATAATAATAATAATAGTTACCCCTGCCGATGTGCAACAGTGTCAGTGCCGCATTCTCCACCGGTGTGGCGAGACACCGGAGATTTAGGCACAGGTTAGGCGGGAGGCTGGGTCAAAACCGGCCCTCTGGGCGGTAATTTTATTAATGTTCACACAAAAACAAAAGGCGCAATAATAATGCTAATATTAAATGAATTCAAAATCATTTGAAAATACTTGGCGAATCCCTCTTATACAGGAGGGGGGCTGCATGTCTCTGTAGTGCTTAGCGGATACTGCTTTTCTGGGCTTTTCTTTAGGGTGTTGCCGTCTAGTTCAGGCTTGCTGGGTCTCTGCTCAAACTCCCATCTCCCTCACCATCTGAATCCTGAGGAAGAAAAACCGTATGCGAGGTTCATCACAAGCTTGAAGTCCGCACACCTCGCCAGCCTCCTCACGGCGGCCCAGTTCTCCCTTCTGATCTGTGGTCAGCTCTGATTAACACGGGACACAGCAGGGTCCCCTCGCGAGCCCTTTTTCCCAAGCCCGCCTCGGCTTACGACTCGCAGCTGGTGGGAACTGTCCAGCAACACGCGAGTCCAGAGAGCGCTGAACGGGCGGCGGGAATCCACTGCGGGCGTGGTGACGTGGTCGAGGGGTTGGGCCACGCCCCGGTTTGCACAGTATACAGGGCAGTATTTACAGGCAATGATCGCAAAGCTCGTCTCCCGTGAAGGTTACTATCGTTTCACTGTTTCAAACGCGGCAGCCTCCTTACAGCCCAACCTGCACCTTCTGAAATACAATATGAATAAAACGGCTCACTTATATCATATATGACAATTTGACCCCTTGTGAGTTTACATAAAGTCAAACATATTAAGTTATTTGTTACATTAGTATTTTTTGGCAACAAATGATTGAAAATATTATTGAAGCGAGTGTAAACAACCGCAAATGTAAATACTGAATAATTCACTGAATAATACATAGTAGTTCAGTAAATGGACTTGTGAGACCATTATTAACATTTTTATTCAAAGCAGAAGGAGGGTGTGTTAATCCTTAAATTAGGTGCTAAATTCTCATTAAATTATGATCAGCTCTCGTGAGGCAGACATTATATTTTGAAAGGCTTATAAAGAATGACATGACAAACTAACTCAAATAACCTTTTAGGTTTAACATCAGCAAAAACACTACATTCTGCCCTCTGACAGCAGCGCTGCGATCCGTTTGTTTTAAGTCAGGGACAAATAAAAAGCTGTTTGCAGGAAAATCTCCGAAAGCACAAGAGATGATCTATGAGAGTAATTTGGATTGTCTCGGGTTAGACTCATGCTGTAGAGTAGATACTGAGTCAACAATCTTACATAAATATTGATGCAAATGAAAGCCAGATTCAAGGGCAAGCAAGCATGCGAAAATGTGTCATATTTTAATTATTCCAATTTCATGAGCCATGATTCAGGATGATATTTAGTTAAAAATACAAATCATTCGTTAATGAAATTCAGATGAGAAACATGTAATGAAGCTGAGGAAGTAAAAGCCTCAGAAATAGAAACAGTTGGATGTAACAGGGGCTGCGCTGCAGTGTAAATGATCTCCAGGCTCCCGAGGGAGGGTAGGGAGCCTGGCCGGTGCATTATGGTACAGTATGGTACAGTACGGTGCATTATGATACAGTATGGTACAGTACGGTGCATTACGGTACAGTACGGTGCATTATGGTGCAGTACGGTGCATTATTGTACAGTACGGTGCATTATGGTACAGTACGGTGCGGTGCATTATGGTACAGTATGGTGCATTATGGTACAGTATTGTACAGTACGGTGCATTATGGTGCAGTACGGTGCATTATGGTACAGTATGGTACAGTACAGTGCAGTATGGTACAGTACTGTGCATTACGGTGCATTATGATACAGTACCATGCATTATGGTACAGTACGGTGCATTATGGTACAGTGCGGTGCATTATGGTGCAGTACGGCGCATTATGGTGCAGTACGGCGCATTATGGTGCAGTACGGCGCATTATGGTACAGTATGGTACAGTACGGTGCATTATGGTGCATTACGGTGCATTATGGTACAGTATGGTGCATTACGGTGCATTGTGGTGCAGTATGGTGCAGTACGATGCATTATGGTACAGTACGGTGCAGTATGGTACAGTACGGTGCATTATGGTACAGTACGGTACAGTACGGTGCATTACGGTGCATTATGATACAGTACGGTGCATTATGGTACAGTACAGTGCATTATGGTACAGTACGGTGCATTATGGTACAGTACAGTGCATTTTGGTACAGTACGGTGCATTATGGTACAGTACGGTGCATTATGATACAGTACGGTGCATTATGGTACAGTATGGTGAAGTGCGGTGCATTATGGTACAGTACGGTGCATTATGGTACAGTACAGTGCATTATGGTACAGTACGGTGCATTATGATACAGTACAGTGCATTATGGTACAGTACGGTGCAGTACGGTGCATTACGGTACAGTGCGGTGCATTATGGTACAGTACGGTGCATTATGGTACAGTATGGTGCATTATGGTACAGTATTGTACAGTACGGTGCATTATGGTACAGCATGGTGCATTATGGTACAGTACAGTGCAGTACGGTACAGTACGGTGCATTACGGTGCATTATGATACAGTACCATGCAGTACGGTGCATTATGGTACAGTACGGTGCATTATGGTACAGTGCGGTGCATTATGGTGCAGTACGGCGCATTATGGTACAGTACAATGCATTATGATGCAGTACGGTCCATTATGGTACAGTATGGTACAGTACGGTGCATTATGGTGCATTACGGTGCAGTACGGTGCATTATGGTGCAGTATGGTGCAGTACGATGCATTATGGTACAGTACGGTGCAGTACGGTACAGTATGGTGCAGTACGGTGCATTATGGTACAGTACGGCGCAGTATGGTACAGTACGGCACAGTACGGTGCAGTATGGTACAGTACAGTGCATTATGGTACAGTACGGTGCAGTACGGTACAGTACGGTGCATTACGGTGCATTATGATACAATAAGGTGCATTATGGTACAGTACAGTGCATTATGGTACAGTACGGTGCATTATGATACAGTACGGTGCATTATGGTACAGTATGGTGCAGTGCGGTGCATTATGGTACAGTACGGTGCATTATGGTACAGTACAGTGCATTATGGTACAGTACGGTGCATTATGGTACAGTACGGTGCATTATGGTACAGTACGTTGCATTATGGTACAGTACAGTGCATTATGGTACAGTACGGTGCATTTATGGTACAGTACAGTGCAGTTGGTGCATTATGGTGCATTATGATACAGTACGGTGCATTATGGTACAGTATGGTGCAGTACGGTGCATTATGGTACAGTACGGTGCATTTTGCTGCAGTACGGTGCATTATGGTACAGTACAGTGCATTATGGTACAGTACGGCGCAGTATGGTACAGTACGGTGCGGTTCTGTGTTATTTTCCTGTGTTTGTGGGTCTGTGAGCCTCCCCTGCATCGACCCTCCAGCCGTACGCATGTGTTTGACACCTGTAACGAGCACCTGTGGTGCTTTTTATTGTTATTATTTAGCCTGAGTGTGGGGTGACGGTGGCAGTTCTGTTTGTTTAGCGTACATCACACGGCGAGCAATTGGGCCCCTTTCCAAGTCGATCCTAAGGGTGTTTGAAACAGACTGAGGTCAGGGGGCAGTGCAGTCTGGGTAAATTATTTTACACCGATCCTGACAAACCGTGTGTGGGCCTCTCTGTGCGCATGAGGCCCTGTTATTCTGAAACAGGAAGAGGTCTGTCCTGAAATGTTAGAAGCAGAGAACCTTATGGAATGTTGTTATAAACCAAAACGTCACATTTCTCCCAACTATGTTGTCTTGCCATGAACATTAAAACCAGCCCTAGGCCAAGGACAGTCCACATACTTTTGACCATGTAATGCTGGAAGACTAAAGCAGGGATTTGGCCCTGGGGCCCGTGTGTACGCTGGGGTTCGTTCCAAGCACAGTTACAATCGTGAGATTATTAAAAGCTTTTAGTTCGCTTTAATTGGGTGAATTTCATGCAAACAACAGTTATTTATCCGCTTTTATTAAAACAAATGTTGAAAGAAATATCCATGCATGTCTTGAAGAATATAAATTCCACGTCCACATTTTGATATATTAGAAACCACTGCATTAAAAGGGGTAAAAAATACCCAACCAATTAAAAAAAATTGTTCCCAGTTGGTGAGAATTAATTGAGACGCGGTCACAATAACGAATGAACATTAAGTGAAGTTCAAGCAAAGTATTTTGAAAGAGCTTCAAACTTTTGTGTTGAGAATCCCAATTTGTAGCCAAAATGTTTCTGTACGTCTAATTTCATTGGTTTAAAAATATTACCTGTTAAAAAAAAGCGCAATGTGTTTTAAGGTACTTTATTCTTCATGGCACACATGAATATTTCTGTCAAAATGTTGTGAAAGAGTCGATAATTGCTCCAAACATGTAGCGCGCCTAATTAAGATGAATTAACAACTTGTTAAAATCTTACGATTATGATTGGAATAAAAACCTGCATGAGCAGCGGGCCCCCAGGACCTACGCGGAGAAACACTGCGCTAAGGTCTGTGAACCACCGAGCGCCATCACTCCGCTAAACACTGTGTTTGTTTCCTCAGCAAGTAATTCCACAGTTCTGACCACATGACTCTGCCCCAACCCCCTGTCCTGCTCTCGGTTAGGGGCTCTAACACTCCTCGTGTTTGATAAATCTGGTCAAGAGCAACAGAGCAAACCGAGAGGACAGGTTGGAGGAAATGTCACTTCCTGGGAGCATTCCATACCCCGGAGCAGCTCAGTTAAACACAAAACAGTGTTTGAGTCCAAAAAATGTACAAAATTGACCCAGGTCTGGACCCTGTACAGCCAAACTTGGAGGATTAGAAGTTTTTTTGGAGACTTTAATTAAACTTTGTTAATTTAGCCAGCGAAGGAAGGGCTTCCCCACTATAGCCGGGTTCCTCCTGAGATTCCTTCCCAGCGGGGAGTATTTTTGCCTGATTTGCTGCAGAGGGGATTAGGCTGGGCTCCGCCCCTTTGCTCAGTAAAGCATCTTTGTGACAGCCTGTCTGAGAAAGGCGCTATACAGATAAAATTGAACCGAACTGAACCTCATCTGAACGTGAACAGGGGTGGCGAGCAGGAGGCTGTAAAGGGGGCCCTAAATTAAGCGACAGAGAACATTAGCATCACAAACTTAATTTATCAAAGAAACACCATACAGCTTTCATTGCCTCCTCTGTAGCTCATCTCTATAGTTGCTCTCCAAGCATGACTAGCCTAGCTTAGCCTCTCAGCAGCTGCAGCGTAACTCAAAATGTTGATTTTCATTTCCAGCCCTCAGGGGCAGCCAGATCAAAAGTGTCTCGTAATATCGAGCAATAATATGCATAAATGCAGTAAGTACAAGTTCACAGATTATTGCGTTTATGGAGTAGTTCATTTTTTGCGCAAGTTAATTTCCGGAAAATCCTTGTTTGTTCTTTATCAAACCGTAACCCGAAAGACTGCCTTTCGCTCATAAATCTCCTTTATTTTTAAAGGCGGGTGGAGAGTCAGTTGTTTGAAGACATTTTCCAGTCGATTCACGTCTCTGCATTCGCACCTCATTTCTCGGCGCGGAGAGAGATCGATACGCTCTCTGTGAGTCGGCAGGAGGCTCTGGGCCTGAGAGGCCGTTCCATGTGATTGCAGACGAGTGGCCTGGTCACTGCAGCTGGAAATGAAGGCGCGGCTCTGAAACACCAGCCGAACAGCTACAGGTGCACCGCTACACCAGTTAGCAACTCTCCACACCATGGAAAAGCCAAAAAAGATGGTGTCAACATAAAAACTAATTGAAGACGGGAACCTTTTTCCACAAAAAGATGTCCCTCTTGACCTGGATGGCAGGGCTTGAGGATGTGACCTCGGGCACTAAGGTCACACAGAGGGCTTAGTGACAGGATCTAAGGCTGATTAACTGACATCACAGGCACCTATAGATAAGCTTGAAGCCGCGCATCTGTTTGTTCAACTACAGGTCCGCAGCCAAGAGGGGTCATGGAGACGCACATGGCGGTTCTGACCCGAGTCTGTCGTTCAGCAGGCTGTGCATTGCTGTCTCAGTCGGGTTTGAAGTGAACTGCACATTCAATTTGGGCCTCCATATGACTGCATTTCTAATGGTTTCTGTTATTAAAAGGCTAAATATCACATATTAAGTTTTCTCGTCCACATCATTGTGGCAGTGTGTTTCAGCAGCGAAATCCATGACAGGTCATTCTGATGTTGAGTTCTGGTCAATATTCAGCTGTAAATCGCACACAACTTCTGTTCTGACTAAACTCTGCCACACACCGGGCTTCAATACATGGACTCAGATGTTTCAGTACAGATTGTTATGAATTAAGATCCATATTGTGCAGACTCTGTAGGACTTGCCGAAAAATCGATCTTTTATAAAGTGTTGCGGACCAGAAACGCGCTACACATTATAATTCGTTTCCAAAGAGCGCGTCCTACCTGATCACTGCACCTAATTAACTATGCTACACACAGAGAGCCCGTTTCCCATCGCTGTATTTGTCCAGTGAATTTTACCCTGACACATCGTCAATGGGTTTAACGCAGCAGTATATTAGAATTAAGCACTGGGTCGATACGCAAACAGCTGCGGGACTGTGGAGTTCTCCCTATACCTCTGTCATCACACCGAGCGCCGGACTGTACGATTCTCACACAGGGATGATGCGAGAGGAGGCGAGATCTTACACCAGCAGGTCAGGAGTTCAACTGCACTGAGAAAATAAAGACACAGAATGTCTTTTTTAAGAAAAAAGGGTAGAAATATATTATAGATCCATAAAATATGCTGATTGAAGACTCCAGTGCTAAAAGTCCTCACGCCACAGAAAGTTCACTCTGAGAAAATGGACATCGGAAATTAAGTATTACCTCAGAGTGTGTGAAAATGAGACTTCAGTACTTCTAGCACTAGGCTCTTCAGTTGAAGTTAAACACTTAGAAACATCTGCATTCCACAGAGGTCAAGTATTAAATCTCAGCAACACAGTTCACTCTCTCAACAGGAAATCTCTTATACAGTTGGTACTGGCTGGGATCTCCCTCCAGTGTTCAAGCTTTGAAAAACGATTGGATAATTCAATGACAGATCCACCACAAGACATCGCAATGACAGATCCATCTGTTTGCCCACAGGCAAGCAATGCTAGTACTGCTCCGTTCATTAAAAACAAATTCAAGTCTAAAGGGTTGGTTTTGTAGAAACTGGAAGCCATTTTGTCATGTCATTTTGGACCATCCATCACAAATTTTGAGAACAAAAACCATTCAAAATTACAGCCCATTATAAATAACAGGAATTAAAAAACCCTGATATTTAAAAGGAAGATGGACATATCAATTCCGTGTGACCTGAACAACATTTCTGAGGGGTTGACTGGACAAATGACAATCAGAATAGATTTTTACACTTTTATTGTAGACCAAAAGCTCTACAGTACATACATACATAGTACATACCATTCTGTATATATACTTACACTGTCTGTTAAAATATTCTCATTTTACATGGTTTTGTCCATTCCTAGTGCGCTGGATTACTTTAAATTAGTTATTTTACAATAAAAAATGTTCCGTTTCCACATTTCAGAACCGAAAGTGCATGTCCTCAGGTTCATAAATGTCTTTTCTAAGCAAGGACTTTCCAAGATAAAAATGAAAAATTTTACAATACTTTCCCATTATTTACATTAAAAAAAAAAAAAAACAAGTGCAATCAAAGCGAAATTATACATATTAACAAACTATTTGACTGTATCTACAATGGCCGTGTACAGTGAGTGGAGGATTCTGGGAGTTTGCGGATGAGAGAGACAGAGGGGAGGATTCTGGGATGCGCTTAACCAGGAGATTGAGTAGGTTAGACACACGCAAACAGAAGCAGAGGACGATAGACGGCTGGATGGTACTTAGTACCAGCATAACACAGACAGGACAGTGAAATGGTGCGATGTGCGCACTCAACTAACATACAGTACCAGTCAAAAGTTTGGACACACTTTGCTCATATCGCCGCACTCTGTTTTTAGAGAGACTTTATCGGCTTAACTTCTCTATATAATCTCAAATGGAATCTTGTAAAAGGTAAACAGTCAAAAGAATAATTTACTTGTTTGAATAGTAACAAAAATTTTGGAATTCTCAAAGAAGCCATATTTTGCAAAGTAAACAGACAAATCAGCTTCTCCTATTTTCCAACAGCCAAATTAAAGTCAAGCGGTTTTGGGACTTAGTGGGCGAAAACTTTGATGAAAAGCCACCTCAAGGGCAGCATGTGTTTGGGAAATTCGACAGCCGTGCAACTGCAAATTTATTATAGTCATATGACTGCTCTTGTTAAAAAATAGGTGAGAATGCTGTGCAAATATGACAACAAGTGGTGGCTAGTTTGATGGATTTAAGAATAAGGTCTTTTTTTTTTGCAAAAAAGTTCTGCTTATTTCTTAATTTAACATATATTGTTACACAAATGTGGGTGTGTCCAAATTTTAACTGGTACTGTACCATTGTGGATAATTTAAGTAGGGGCCTTAATGAAGTTCCAGACTGACGTCCTTTCATAGCTCCACACTATAACAAACTGAGCCTCTCTCTGAAGTACTATTACCCATGATGTATAGCGGCTGGTCCCAAATAAAGGAATATTTGCTAACTGTTGCTACCGGTCATTTCTATGAGTGTTAGGGGTAAAACTATCGCTGACATGCCTCCAATAAAGTGCTCTCTTATTAAACTGGGTTACTGGCCTTTTAGTTTCATTCCTCAACTCAGAGCCTCTGATTTACTGCCTGTGAAAAGTGTGTTTGCTGTGTCAGATATAAATACTGCAGGGAGGGCCGTGCATCTCACCAGATAAATCAACACAACTAAAGATTAAAAAAAAAAAATACACACCTGACCAGAAAAGACTAAAAGAAAACACAAGTTTAGCATAAAAAAAAAAAAAGGTGGGAAGTTGCCTTAAAATTTTTCTCATTGTTATAAAAGTGCAGCATCAATTTAGACCACCATCACGGAGCTGACAGAACTTTCTGGCAGAGACCAGACTCAGAGTTTTGATGGATGAGCGATGAGCCTCACATCTAAGGATGCTGTGGTCAGAGTAAAGAGCTACTGTGACCGTAGCTGAACAGAGGACATGTACACGCATTATAATTTCATTTGGGCTCGTCACAAGCCATCCCGGCTTGCTGTTGCCCGTTTGTTTCATGCTTGGATGCACACGGCGAGCTGCGCTGAAGCTGCCCACTCCAAACTCTGGGCCGAACAGCACCAGAGCACAGGAGGCACATAACGTTACCGTTAGCACGCGCTCCCGAGCCGCGCCAGGGGCTTCGGATGCGAGCTCTCAGTAGGTGCTATCAATGGCACACAAGCCACTTACTGCTATCGTTAGCATGTGCTCCCGAGCCACATGACGGTTCAGATGCCAGCACACAAAAGGTACATGGTGCCATTGTTAGCACACTCTACACAGCTGTGTTAAGATTCACATGCTAGCAAACAGGAGGGACATAGTGTTACGGTTAGCTTCAAAGTTCAGATGCCAGCACACAGATGCTACATGTCCCATCATTAGCGTGTGCACCAGAGCAGTGCCAAGGCTCAGATGTTAACTTACAAGAGCTAAATGATGCTATCATTAGCATACGCACCAGAGCAGTGCCAAGGCTCAGATGTTAACACACAAGAGCTAAATGATGCTATCGTTAGCATACGCTCCAGAGCAGTGCCAAGGCTCAGATGGCAGCTTTTTATGCAAGAGAGGGGTCGGTTTAAGATCGGATTGACACATGCTCATGACCATCATGGGGAAGGACCGCCCCTTAGCAATGTGGGAGGCGTCCCTGACCATCTTTTCCAAATACAAAAGCTGCTATCCAGCAGTGGGAACTCGCTTCAGACACACACTCACAGAAAAGCCGTCAGTCCTTGGGAGGGGCCACGTCTCACAGCCTGTCAATTACCAGCACGAACCCGCTCGAATAACACACCGCCACCAGCCAATCATCACGCCGGCCGACGGAGACTGAGAGGAGGAGAGTTTTGATGAATAACCTCATGAATAAATCCATAACAATCACTGCGCCGACTCCACTGCTCAACTCAAAGACCAGGGCGTCACAGCAGGCCGTCCGGCCCAAACCCATCCATCGCGGCGATGATTCGAGCAGCAGAGAGACCTAGATGCAAAGCTGCGATTGAGAGGGATCTCCTGGGGAAAGGAGGGCCCATCGATCGGGGAGTGTTTACCTGAAGCCCAGCCTGATGTGTAAAAAAGCATCTTTTGAAATGACAAGAGACTGACGGTAAAGCATCGCACAGCCTGTGGCATAACCATTCTTCCAAGGGCGGAATCAAGATTAAAATAAACAATGAAATCATTCAAATGATAGTACTGATCTCTGATTTTATTTCATTCCGGAAGCAGCTGTCAGATAAAACCTTCCGTTGCTCAGAAGTTTCCCTTTTTCCTGCTTTAATTATTTATTATTGTATCCTGTTCCCGAGCGCTTGCTTCATCTCAGCAGCCTCCATCAATCACTGGTCCTGACAGGTCTCACGTGCGCTGCACTCCGCGGTGAAACTGAAGCCTCGCTGCCCCGTGAGATCCCAGCGCCTCCCAGCACCTCCAGACTCAACGCTTCTGACGAGAGGAAGCAGTCAGCGAGGAGGAAAAAGGGCCGATTCCTCATCTCCACTGACGCACATGAGGAGCTGAGGGACGGGCAGCTGGCGTCTCCTGAGTGATGTCATGGGGCCGTCAGTGTTGTGTCACGCAGCGCCCGCCCTTCAGTATCGCAGCTAACATGCTCACCGTTTCAGGATGTATCTGGCTGCATGAACTGAACTGTGCACTGAAATATACTCTGCTCAGGACTAGCGACCACAGCACGAAACTGCGCTGTGCTTAACAGTAACATGCTAAACTGAACTGCGCCAAGTTACACCGAGCGATGCTGACCTGTTGCATGCAGGAGCGTAACATGATAAAAAGGATTTTGCAAATTGGTCTGAGAGAGGTTTGCAGTGCATCACATGGACAAAACTTGAATACTCCAAACTGCAAAGCCACCGATCCATGACAAATCCATCTCTATTAATTTCAAATCAAGACCAACTGACTACAGCCAACAGAATGATCACAGTTCCCAGTAAATCTAAATGAACCTAAATAAATGTACAGATACAAAATAAATCTAAATGTAAAACTAAATTAAGCCAGAAATCTGACACTGCACCTCTCCCCCCAATTCCAGAGCCGTTATCGTTTTAAAATTGAAATCAGCCTTACTTAACAGGCCATCTATCTGCCAGGACTGTAATCGATTCCTCCGGTACCACAGGTTTACTACAAAACCCAGGCTCTCCATCGCCATTCCTGTAGGAGAACATCTGCTCCCCTCTGCAATTATCAGCACTTTTCTCTCTAAGGTGTTGTATATATCAAACGTCTGTGATGTGTCGTCAGAATCTCTGTAAAATGACTCTCTGCACTGTGCACAGGTCCTGACAGCTGACTGCAGTTCATCTGAGTAAAATTACAGGGCGGACTGTAGCAGCTCGCCTCTATTTGCTGAAATTAGTGAAAAAGTTGTGCGCTTGAAGGACAACAGGTGGGCATCTGCGACGGCCCTCTGCAGAGCGTTTAGAAGACGTCCGCGCGGAGGAGCCAGGATATTTATGGGGCTTCGGAAGCGCAGTCCAGCGGTCCCCAGTCTCTGGGCCTGATGAGATATTTTCCTTAAGCGTTATTACAACCTGAGTTTATTAACAGAGTTCGTTTCAATGTCTGTCGGGGGAAGTTTCTCCATCTAACCCACATTATGTCAGTGAATATCAGCGAGACTCTTAAGAACAAATTTCCAATATCTGCGTTCAGAGGCTGATCCTGTCTCACTGATGGTGGAGATTTCAGAGCTATATTACCCAGAACTCCCTGAGAAAGAGGCCGCGCTGTGTAACTGACTCAATTACCTGCTGACAGGTGAAATCAGCGAAGCTCGCCATGACGGATGATTCCGGAAACAAAACCGTTTCAGGGAAGTGAGGAGGTCAAAGACAAGGCAAACTGCGATGAGTCAAACCTGTGCAGCATTCAAAACTAATTTAAACAGAAACGGCAAACTGAAAATAAACGAAGACAAGCGTGAGCAGGAAGAGCCCCCATGCGAGCAAAAAGCACTGGACAAACCCAGGGGAAATGACAGGACTGGACCAATGAAAACGCTGCGCTGTTTGCAGCAGTGATACCGCTTTACTGCATCCTCAGCGTCTCAGTGATCTCAGCCACAGACGACATCTCAGGAGCAAACACACTTTTATCT
>CM056574.1:2460000-2502500 GCA_029721435.1 Gymnothorax reevesii | reverse complement strand
GGAGAGTGTAGGGAGTGGATCAGGAGAGTGTAGGGAGTGGATCAGGGGAGTGTGGGGAGTGATCAGGGGAGTGTAGGGAGTGATCAGGGGAGTGTAGGGAGTGGGTCAGGAGAGTGTAGGGAGTGGATCAGGGGAGTGTAGGGAGTGGATCAGGGGAGTGTGGGGAGTGATCAGGGGAGTGTAGGGAGTGATCAGGGGAGTGTAGGGAGTGGATCAGGGGAGTGTAGGGAGTGGATCAGGGGAGTGTAGGGAGTGGATCAGGGGAGTGTAGGGAGTGATCAGGGGAGTGTAGGGAGTGATCAGGGGAGTGTAGGGAGTGGATCAGGGGAGTGTAGGGAGTGGATCAGGAGAGTGAAGGGAGTGGATCAGGGGAGTGTAGGGAGTGGATCAGGGGAGTGTAGAGAGTGGATCAGGGGAGCGTAGGGAGTGGATCAGGGGAGCGTAGGGAGTGATCAGGAGAGTGTAGGGAGTGGATCAGGGGAGCGTAGGGAGTGGATCAGGGGAGTGTAGGGAGTGGATCAGGAGAGTGAAGGGAGTGGATCAGGGGAGTGTAGGGAGTGGATCGGGAGAGTGAAGGGAGTGGATCAGGGGAGTGTAGGGAGTGATCAGGGGAGTGTAGGGAGTGGATCAGGAGAGTGTAGGGAGTGGATCAGGAGAGTGTAGGGAGTGGATCAGGGGAGTGAAGGGAGTGGATCAGGGGAGTGAAGGGAGTGGATCAGGGGAGTGTAGGGAGTGGATCAGGGGAGTGTATCGGGAGAGTGAAGGGAGTGGATCGGGAGAGTGTAGGGAGTGGATCAGGGGAGTGTAGGGAGTGGATCGGGAGAGTGTAGAAAGTGGATCGGGAGAGTGAAGGGAGTGGATCGGGAGAGTGTAGGGAGTGATCAGGGAGTGTATCAGGTGAGTGTAGGGAGTGGATCAGGGGAGTGTAGGGAGTGGATCAGGGGAGTGTGGGGAGTGATCAGGGGAGTGTAGGGAGTGGATCAGGGGAGCGTAGAGAGTGGATCAGGAGAGTGAAGGGAGTGGATCGGGAGAGTGTAGGGAGTGGATCAGGAAAGCGTAGAGAGTGGATCAGGGGAGTGTAGGGAGTGGATCAGGGGAGTGTAGGGAGTGATCAGGGGAGTGTAGGGAGTGGATCGGGAGCGTAGAGAGTGGATCAGGGGAGCGTAGGGAGTGGATCAGGAGAGTGTAGAGAGTGATCAGGGGAGTGTAGGTAGTGATCAGGGGAGCGTAGGGAGTGATCAGGGGAGCGTAGGGAGTGGATCAGGGGAGTGTAGGGAGTGATCAGGGGAGTGTAGGGAGTGATCAGGGGAGTGTAGAGAGTGGATCAGGAGAGTGTAGGGAGTGATCAGGGGAGTGTAGGGAGTGGGTCAGGAGAGTGTAGGGAGTGGATCAGGGGAGTGTAGGGAGTGGATCGGGGGAGTGTGGGGAGTGATCAGGGGAGTGTGGGGAGTGATCAGGGGAGTGTAGGGAGTGGATCAGGGGAGCGTAGAGAGTGGATCAGGAGAGTGTAGGGAGTGATCAGGGGAGTGTAGAGAGTGGATCAGGAGAGTGTAGGGAGTGGATCAGGGGAGTGTAGGGAGTGGGTCAGGAGAGTGTAGGGAGTGGATCAGGGGAGTGTAGGGAGTGGATCAGGGGAGTGTGGGGAGTGATCAGGGGAGTGTGGGGAGTGATCAGGGGAGTGTAGGGAGTGGATCAGGGGAGTGTAGAGAGAGGATCAGGGGAGTGTAGGGAGTGGATCAGGGGAGTGTAGGAAGTGGATCAGGGGAGTGTAGGGAGCGATCAGGGGAGTGTAGGGAGTGATCAGGTGAGTGTAGGGAGTGGATCAGGGGAGTGAAGGGAGTGGATCAGGGGAGTGAAGGGAGTGGATCAGGAGAGTGAAGGGAGTGGATCAGGGGAGTGTAGGGAGTGGATCAGGGGAGTGTAGAGAGTGGATCAGGGGAGCGTAGGGAGTGATCAGGGGAGTGTAGGGAGTGGATCAGGGGAGTGTAGGGAGTGGATCAGGGGAGTGTAGAGAGTGGATCAGGGGAGCGTAGGGAGTGATCAGGGGAGTGTAGGGAGTGGATCAGGAGAGTGAAGGGAGTGGATCAGGGGAGTGTAGGGAGTGGATCGGGAGAGTGAAGGGAGTGGATCGGTAGAGTGTAGGGAGTGATCAGGGATTGTATCAGGTGAGTGTAGGGAGTGGATCAGGGGAGCGTAGAGAGTGGATCGGGAGAGTGAAGGGAGTGGATCGGGAGAGTGTAGGGAGTGGATCAGGAAAGCGTAGAGAGTGGATCAGGGGAGTGTAGGGAGTGATCAGGGGAGTGTAGGGAGTGGATCAGGGGAGTGTAGGGAGTGATCAGGGGAGTGGAGGGGTTGGATGCGGGGCGTAGAGAGGTGACCAGGGGAGCGTAGGGAGTGGATCGGGAGCGTAGAGAGTGGATCAGGGGAGTGTAGGGAGTGATCAGGGGAGTGTAGGGAGTGGATCAGGGGAGTGTAGGGAGTGATCAGGGGAGCGTAGGGAGTGGATCAGGGGAGCGTAGGGAGTGGATCAGGGGAGCGTAGGGAGTGGATCAGGGGAGCGTAGGGAGTGATCAGGGGAGTGTAGGGAGTGATCAGGGGAGCGTAGGGAGTGGATCGGGAGAGTGTAGGGAGTGGATCAGGGGAGCGTAGGGAGAGGATCAGGGGAGTGTAGGGAGTGGATCGGGAGAGTGTAGAGAGTGGATCAGGGGAGTGTAGGGAGTGATCAGGGGAGTGGATCGGGAGCGTAGAGAGTGGATCAGGGGAGCGTAGGGAGTGGATCGGGAGCGTAGAGAGTGGATCAGGGGAGCGTAGGGAGTGGATCGGGAGAGTGTAGAGAGTGGATCAGGGGAGTGTAGGGAGTGATCAGGGGAGTGTAGGGAGTGGATCAGGGGAGTGTAGGGAGTGATCAGGGGAGCGTAGGGAGTGGATCAGGGGAGCGTAGGGAGTGGATCAGGGGAGTGTAGGGAGTGGATCAGGGGAGTGTAGGGAGTGATCAGGGGAGTGTAGGGAGTGATCAGGGGAGCGTAGGGAGTGGATCAGGGGAGCGTAGGGAGTGGATCAGGGGAGCGTAGGGAGTGGATCAGGGGAGTGTAGAGAGGGATCAGAGGAGTGTGGGGAGTGGATCAGGGGAGTGTGGGGAGTGGATCAGGGGAGTGTAGAGAGTGGATCAGGGGAGTGTAGAGAGGGATGAATTGGGAAGGAGGGATGAAGAGCAGGTTAGAAAAGAGGAGGAGGTAAAGGCGGCTGACCTGATTGGCCAGGGGGCGGTACTCCTCCCGATCCCCGTGGTAACCGCACAAAGATGGACAGCACGGCCGCCTTGTTTCCGAAGCAGGGCTCCAATGCGATTGGCTTAGGGACTCCCTAACGACGGAGAGAACAGGGTCAAACAGGTAAGAAACAGGGAATCTTGTGAAGGTCACTGGAGGACCAGCCTCATGAATGGTGCTCTAATCATATTTCAAACAGTCATAATCAATTATGACAAACAGGCTCTGTTATGACAGGGGAATTAACAGAGTCATTATAAACAGTCACTCACTAATGAAAGAGGGATGTGCATCGTCATGATGAAGAGTCTCTCTAATGACCAAGGCTGTATTTGTAACAGGAACGACACACAGTTATACTTATTTAAGCAGATGTAACACATGAACCTCAAAGGGCCACAGCACCCGAGTGTCACTCGCTTTTAACCATTAACAGCAGACATTACAGACATACCAGCTTCACAAATACTATTAGTCATAAAACATTTATGCTCAGTTGTGTCTCTCTACACTATGTACAAGTACATACGAATGGCAAAATTTTGCAACCAGAGAAAGTGCTTTTTTTTTAAGACAAATATTACATTTGCTTGTCTGGAAGCATGTGAAATTGAAAAGGTGTGAAAATTGAAAAGCGGGTAAAGTGGCGGAGCGGCAGGTATTGTGGCGGAGCGGCAGGTGGGGTGGCGGAGCGGCAGGTGGGGTGGCGGAGCGGCAGGTGGGGTGGCGGAGCGGCAGGTGGGGTGGCGGAGCGGCAGGTGGGGTAGCTGAGCGGCAGGTGAAGTGAGGCCTGACCGTGACCTGAGCGATCGCCATGTGAGTGAAGCTCCCCGCCAGCCATTTCATGACACAATCGAGCGAATCTCCCCGCTGGTGTTTCTGTGATAGTTTGGACTGTAACGAGTCCTCCACACTCGCCTGGCAGACCCAGTTCATAAATTTTTATTCCCCTTCTGAGGAATCAAATCCAACAAACACCCACAAGCCCTTGCAAAACGCCAGACACAAGATCTGTGTGTGTGTGTGTGTGTGTGTGTGTGTGTGTGTATGCGCATGTGTGTGTGTGTGTGTAAAATAACACCCCCTCACTCAAACACACCTCAGGCAGGAATATCACTGCCCAAACTGAAATACCACATCCTGCCCGACCAAGGAAAACATCATCTTTCCTTTTCTTAAACAGCAGGTCCGAGAGGCAGGTTTCATAACAACAAACCCAAGACTTCCATTCCCAGCTGCCGGTCTGCAAAATACCAATCAGGATAGAGCCTTTCACCTTTTTTCACAAAAGCAGCACTTTCTGCATGAGTGCGCGTCTTTTTAATTAAATCCATTAGCTGGGTTCGTAAAATGTTGCAAGCATCCTCTAAAACGCGTATGGTTGTGTTTGCCGATTTCACAATACAAACATAGACAAACTCCTGTGTTACACAGGTATGACACCTTCACGTCAGTCATATCTACACACAGTCTTCAGATCCCAACATTAATGACCTCCCCCGAGAATATTAGCCTAAAAACACCTCTAACATTCAGAGGGGCAGGCACTGCAAGCATCATGAACCACACAGCCTAACCTGAACAGATCACACCTCATTGAGCAGCCACAGCAGGGCTGGCCAACCCTGTTCCTGAAGATCTACCATTCTGTAGGTTTTCACTCCAACCCTGACAAAGCTAACCTCATGCAAAAGCTAGAGCTTCCCCTGAGCAACATATTAACAGGTGAGACCAATTCTGGTTGAAAGGAAAACTCTCAATAATAGACCTACGTTGGGCAGCCCTGCTCTGGTCGTTCCACGAGGAGTCGCTTGCAAGGGGCGGGTGTAACCGTACAGAAGAGTGTATCCCAACAGGAGAGTATATCCCAACAGGAGAGTGTAACCCTACAAGAGAGTGTATCCCAACAGGAGAGTGTAACCCTACAGGAGAGTGTATCCCAACAGGAGAGTATATCCCAACAGGAGAGTATAACCCTACAGGAGAGCGTAACCCTACAAGAGAGTGTAACCCTACAGGAGAGTTTAACCCTACAGGAGAGTGTAACCCTACAGGAGAGTGTATCCCAACAGGAGAGTTTAACCCTACAGGAGAGTATATCCCAACAGGAGAGTGTAACCCTACAGGAGAGTGTATCCCAACAGGAGAGTTTAACCCTACAGGAGAGTATATCCCAACAGGAGAGTGTAACCCTACAGGAGAGTGTAACCCTACAAGAGAGTGTAACCCTACAGGAGAGTGTATCCCAACAGGAGAGTTTAACCCTACAGGAGAGTGTATCCCTACAGGAGAGTATATCCCAACAGGAGAGTGTATCCCAACAGGAGAGTTTAACCCTACAGGAGAGCGTAACCCTACAAGAGAGTGTAACCCTACAGGAGAGTTTATCCCTACAGGAGAGTGTAACCCTACAGGAGAGTGTATCCCAACAGGAGAGTTTAACCCTACAGGAGAGTATATCCCAACAGGAGAGTGTAACCCTACAGGAGAGTGTATCCCAACAGGAGAGTTTAACCCTACAGGAGAGTATATCCCAACAGGAGAGTGTAACCCTACAGGAGAGTGTATCCCAACAGGAGAGTTTAACCCTACAGGAGAGTATATCCCAACAGGAGAGTGTAACCCTACAGGAGAGTGTATCCCAACAGGAGAGTTTAACCCTACAGGAGAGTATATCCCAACAGGAGAGTGTAACCCTACAGGAGAGTGTAACCCTACAAGAGAGTGTAACCCTACAGGAGAGTGTATCCCAACAGGAGAGTTTAACCCTACAGGAGAGTGTAACCCTACAGGAGAGTGTATCCCAACAGGAGAGTTTAACCCTACAGGAGAGTATATCCCAACAGGAGAGTGTAACCCTACAGGAGAGTGTAACCCTACAAGAGAGTGTAACCCTACAGGAGAGTGTATCCCAACAGGAGAGTTTAACCCTACAGGAGAGTGTATCCCTACAGGAGAGTATATCCCAACAGGAGAGTGTATCCCAACAGGAGAGTTTAACCCTACAGGAGAGCGTAACCCTACAAGAGAGTGTAACCCTACAGGAGAGTTTAACCCTACAGGAGAGTGTAACCCTACAGGAGAGTGTATCCCAACAGGAGAGTGTAACCCTACAGGAGAGTGTAACCCTACAAGAGAGTGTAACCCTACAGGAGAGTGTATCCCAACAGGAGAGTTTAACCCTACAGGAGAGTGTATCCCTACAGGAGAGTATATCCCAACAGGAGAGTGTATCCCAACAGGAGAGTTTAACCCTACAAGAGAGTATAACCCTACAGGAGAGTGTAACCCTACAGGAGAGTGTATCCCAACAGGAGAGTGTAACCCTACAGGAGAGTGTATCCCAACAGGAGAGTTTAACCCTACAGGAGAGTGTAACCCTACAGTAGAGTGGATCCCTACAGGAGAGTGTAACCCTACAGGAGAGATCTCCAGGTGCTGGGTGTGGTGGCCATTTTCCAGAGTGACTGAGGTGGCGAGAAACAAGCCCAACATCCGAGAGGAAGGGCCACAGAACAGGGATTTCAACCTAATGTCCAATCAGAGTGGGGTGTGTAAACGCTCTAGGGCTGTCAGACGATAACAGACCGTTTACCTCATCTGTTATTACTGCCCATATATTCCAGCAGCAGAGACCCCCAAACTATTAGCGCTAATGTTTTTATAAATCTGCGAAAGGCCCGAGTACAGCTGGTTTGGATCTCTCACCGGGGTAATTATAGAATAAATTCTTCCTCTTCGCTCCTTCAGTATTTCCGCTCAAAGCCCAGAGCCCTCAGCTGCGCACTAGATCACCTGTTTCACCGCCAAGCCGAGCCCAGGTCCGCAACCTGCTGTTCGGCATCATCACTGAAGCTGAAGCTTTTATCCCATCTGACCAACGCTGCGATTAGACTAACTGTATTACCGCCACGCCAAACACAGTCTGTTTTGTCCGTCTAAAGTCTGGGTCCTGAAAATCGTGCTCCTTAAGGGCGGAAAACATAAGATTTCCGTCTTCTCTCCGTGTGAACGCGAGGCGGACCGTTACTCCAGTCTGTCAGCAGCTCGCAGGGGGAAAGTAAAACCAGTCAGATGTGAGTATCCCAGCCCTGAAGTCTCCTCACGCAGGCGAGATTGATCACATCCCATAATACTCTCCGTAAACCGTCCCAGGGCTGGAACTGTAAGGCTTCTGCACACCACACAGCACAGGATTCTGGTAAACGAGGCGTTTATACAGAGCAGCGATATTTCACTGGGAGATCTGCTCAGAGAGGCAAATCCCCCAGAAAGACGCTGTTTGTACGGGACGCCCTGAGAGCAGGTTTGTGTGTGTGTGTGGGGGGGGGGAATCTTTGGTGATAAATTCAGCTGGTGCAGACAGGTTTGAGAGGAGAGTAAATATTCGGAGCGAAGGCGCCCAGGCGACGCGATGGCTTGATTCAGCAGCACAGGTTCCGGCACTTTCAGCTGCTGTTTGTTCCGGAACATTCCGCTCCGGTACAGCGACTCAGGCACTGGAGATTAAAACCTGCACCTCCCAGGCATCCAGGGTCCCAACATCTATGGCCCGCCCGCACCGCAGGAACAGAGTGGATTCCAGAGAAGTTTTTTCCTGTTCCTGTGATGTTCGACACCGCGATTCGCTCAGAATCACATGCTGCTTCAAACTCTTCAAAACAAACTAAGCCAACATTATCCAGGAAGTGCAGTAAACCCCAGCTTTCTGGAAACCTCAAACACTAAGCTCCTTACACACACACACACACACACACTCACTAAAAATCACACACGCAGACACACTCAACTCAAACACACGGACACAATCTCACACACTAACACACACCCTCACAGACACACATGCACTCGTGCACAGACAAACACAGACACACTCAACTCAAACACAAGCACACACTGTCACATACCTACACACACACACACACACACACACACACACACACACACACACACACACACACACACACACACACACAGAGTTCTTTTTCATATTCATCTGCCGGCACATCGTCACTCTCTCAGGAGCGGATTCAGACAGGAGTCTCACAGAACATGGCTGAATTGAAGCCCCATCTTACCGCCACACAAAAACACACCCCCCCGGCCCGTCAGCCTGGTCTCTCTGCTCCTTTAACGGCGATAAGCACACGCTCAACAGGCTTATTTACCGCCGAACGCCAGCGACCGCCTCAAACGCACAGCACAACATCATTCACTCCCGAAAAAACAGAAAACAAGCGCGCGTCTCTCTTCAAGCGAAGAGCACAAACACGGCCCACGGGAGCGCGGGAGGCCTGATGTCATTAACTCCTCAGTCAAAATAACGCTTTGACCAAGCAGGGAAGGCAGAAAGGCACATCCCACTGGGGGTGTGTGTGCGCGCGTGTGTGTGAGAAAGACTCCATGTGAGCGTGAGTGTGTCTACAAACCCCCCACTGCTCTCGAACCCCACACCAGTGTGGGTCAGTGAAGAATGTGTTTAGTTATTCTCTAAAGAAGGTGATTAAATGTAATTATTTGATCTCTCACTTGTGTTTCCTCAGAGTGTGCAGACGCTCTTTTCTCCGAGGGCTTTTAATGACGTCTCTCAGTGTTCAGAGCCCACGTCCTGAGGGAGCGTTATCGCAGCAGGACAGACACACACACACACACAGACACACAGACACACACACACACACACACACACACACACACACACACACACCTAACAGCAGCGAGCTGGGCTTAAGCCTCCACAACCACCCCTACCACATCAGACTGGAGAACTTCCACAACGTCTCATCAGCGTCAAAGCAACACAAAATCTGAGAGGTGGACGTCCTGACCCCCCTAGTGTTATAACAGGGGGCCGTACGCCTCACGCAGACGCTCCACTTGTGCGTTAGATTGTGTGTGAGCATGTGTGTTGGCATGTACGGAGTAAAGCTATGTCAGCGCTGAGTCCAAACGACTGTGCAGAATTACATACCAGTCATTCCATGTCAATTCAACAAATGGTCGTTGCACCACTTTCTCAGATCCTCCTCAAATTTTTGGACATTATTTGCAATTAAATGAACAAATGCGAAGTATTATGGGGATATACAAACAGAACAAGCAGTAATGACCTAATCAGATACCCATAGTTGGTCTAAACTCAACCCTCGCCTAAAATTTAGGGGTTTTAAATAACTGAAAATAGCAATTCTAACTCCTTTTACAAGGTCAGAATTTTTTTTCCTTCCAGCATTTTTCCTCTTTTGGCGAGAAAAATATAGAAATGTATGAAAATCAATAAATACTTGACTGTGGAATTTCCCAAATGTCCTTATTATTTCATGGGCGACTTTATTTTGGGTTTTACATACCTATGTTCCATGACTTATTCTCATGAAAAAACATTTGAGGATAAATTTCCTTCATTACTGATGAAAGTTGCAAAAGACAATAGTTTTAAAATATTGAAATAAAGCTCAGTTATTGATTTCGGAGGAACTAATATGTGTGAAGTATGTGTGAACTTACCTTCATATTTGTTTCCTGTGCCAGAGATATGCTACAGCTAAGGGGTCAGTCCATGTAAGTCATCTTCCATGGTCACCGACTCACATTTGGCTCAAATTTATTTTGGGAGTACCTCCATATTCATTAAGAATACAAGCAAAATTTTAGGGTCCTACTCCAAGGGGTTTCCAAGATATGGCCCCCCAAAAATTGTGGACCAGGCCCAAGCGAATCACAAACGTTAATTTATTGAGATTTTGGAGGCCGATGTCTTTAGAACAAATCAGAGGTTTGGGCTGTAAATTGCTGTCTCGGTTAATATTGGTGCAGACTTTCGGAATCTCTGGTCAAAATTTATCCATCTCACTTCATTTTCAAGATATTAGCCTCTCAAATATGAACATTTTTAATGGCGGAAAATGTAAATAAAAATTTAGAATTCAATGGCTCCCTTTGAGGCTAAATTGTGCTGCATTCCTTCTATTTGAGGACAGGTCTGTCTGTAAAAGGAAGACTGACTGCATCCAAGGCATAACAGTATAGTTAGGAGACCGTGAATATGGTCCTCGCTGTAAAAGTCACTTTTTTTTTTTTTGCGCCTATTTTGGATTGGCAGTTACCCATGGTGATGAAACTTGTTCTACATAAATGTACACATCTTGACTTTATTTGTTCAGAATTACAACTTGTTTTCTCGTCTCCTTCACAATGTAGTCATGGTATGAAATACATAATATCTGGTGCAGATGGTGACCTGATTACAGAGAAATTCAAGCAGTTCAAAGGACAGTAATAGTGATGTGATAAGCTGTGCACATATTACATGTATTACGTGGGTTCTAAGGCAACACTTAGCTCATTAATCCAATTTTATGTTAGACTTCCAAAAAATACCAATAAAAACATTTTGTATAACTGTTAAATTAGCCATGAAAGACTCTAGAAACGATGTCCTTACTCGAAATGTCAATTTTTCTTGTTATACAGACCAAGTTTAGCATCTCTGCTCCTTGTGTCACATTGGTTTCTGTGCTTAAATGTGTCTGGTATTTTTCAGTCGTAAATCATAAAGCATCATTTTGTCTCCAGTGTTCCTAACGGTCTCCAGTGTCTGGGACAGTCTCCAGTGTCTGGGACAGTCTCCAGTGTTCGGGACAGTCTCCAGTGTTTGGGACAGTCTCCAGTGTTCGGGACAGTCTCCAGTGTCTGGGACAGTGTCCAGTGTTTGGGACAGTCTCCAGTGTTTGGGGGACAATGTTTGGAATATACTGGTGAAGAGACAAGTGCAGCAAACTCCCTGAAACCACTTGTCATGTGATGCAGCAGATGCTCAGAGTGGAGCCGTGACGAGTGTAATGTGAATATAGGCCACTAGATGGCAGTATTTACCTTTTTTTTGTTAAGCTCAGACTGGAGTCATGTTTAGACATGTCCTGGACATGTCTGGGGCAAGTCTCAGAAAATTAAAAAAAAGAGGTCTAAATGTGGGTGGGGTCTGCAAAAGAGTATATAAGGAAAAGAATTGAAACAGTAAAGTAGTAGGAGAAATTGCAAGAAGAAGGATACGTGTGACCAGACCTGTCATTTCTGTTCAAGACCTGTTAAGTTTCTTTTGTGGATTTTTCTCACCCAGCACATCACCAGAAAACCCAAAGGGGCTGTAAATATTTTTGTTTTTGTTATAATTCAATCTTGGTCATTAGTTGTTAGTTAGTGGTTATTGTCTTTGTCTGTTAATTAAATGTGTTGAGGTTTTTAAAACTGTGTCTGTCAACCCTTGCTGTTGCTGTTGCTGTTATGTTGTAAATGTAAAAACAAATTGGGGCCATAACAAATTGGGGGCTCAAGGTCCGGGATAGACCATTTTGTGAGTCATTTATTAAAAATCTAACATTTCAAATTGTAAAATTGATTTTTTTTTAATTGAATACATATATATTGACAACAGCAATGGATGATTTCTTGGCATCACCAACCGTAGGGGTTTTGAAGTCTTTTAAAAAGACAGAACTGCTAGAAATTTGCAGACATTTAGAGCTGACAGAGGTAAAACCAGCCATGCGAAAAGCAAGACTGGCTAGAGAGATAGTTGAATATTACATTGATGAAAATGTGTTTGCACCAGGAGATCTGGAACAGTTTCCAGTGGAAAATCCAAATGTAGAAATGGAACTTAAATTAAAAATACTAGAGATTGAAAGGGAAGAAAGAGAAAAAGAAAGGGAGGAAAAAGAAAAGCAAAGAGAATTTGAGGGGGAAGAAAAAGAAAAACAAATGCAGTTTGAGTTAGAAAAGGTAGCAAGAGAAGAAAAACAAAGAGAATTTGAGAGAGAGAAAGAGGAAAGAGCAGAAAGAGAGAGACAGAGACAGAGAGATTTTGAATTAGAGAAATTCGATAGAGAAGAAAGACTCCAAATGGAGAAACTAAAAATTAAAATTGAAACTGAAAATAAATTTTGTGCCAGTCAGGAGGTAAAACTGGTGCCTCCATTTTCAGAAAAGGATGTTGACAACTATTTCCAGTGTTTTGAAAAGGTAGCAAAGAGTTGCCAGTGGCCAAAGGAACACTGGCCTCTGATGTTGCAAACTGTCCTCAAGGGTAAAGCTCAACAAGCCTATTCGGCTTTGTCTGCAGATGATTCCTCTGATTATGAGGTTGTCAAAAAGGTTATTTTGAGAGCTTATGAGTTGGTTCCAGAGGCTTACCGACAGAAATTCAGAGGTCTGAAGAAATCTGAAAATCAGACTTATGTTGAATTTGCTAATGAGAAGAAGGTTTGCTTTGAGCGCTGGTGTACTTCTATGGAGGTGAAGGATGATTTCAACTCACTAAAAGAGATGGTGTTAGTTGAAGAATTCAAGAACTGTGTTAAGGATGATGTTAAGACCTACCTTAATGAGAAGCAAGCACTGAACTTGCAATCAGCTGCCAAATTTGCAGATGAATATGTTCTCACACATAAGTCCAAATTTCAGTCTAGCAGTAACAATAAATGGTCCCAATTTCAGAAAAAGGGTTACGGTGATACCCAAGATTCCTCACCCAAAGACAAAGACAAATCTGGTGATGGTGCTCAGAAATCCAGTAACAGGTCTGATCAAAGTGTGAAAGCTGACAGTGACAAAAGTGGTCTAGTTTGCAGTTATTGCAAGAAATCTGGTCATGTTAAAACTAACTGTTGGTTCCTTAAAGCTAAGAAAGAAAAAGAAAAGGATACCAAACCAAATGCCTTTGTGAAAACAAGGTTAGAAACCCCTGTAGTAGATAACCGATCTGCTAAATTGCCTCCTCTTGTGGGACTAAAAAGCCTGATACAGCTGACTTCGTGAGGGAGGAATTTCTTCCATTTGTGTCAGAGGGATTTGTGGCTCTGAATGAGCATACTACTCCTGTCCCCATATATATCCTAAGGGATACCGGAGCTTCTCAGTCACTTTTGTTGATGGACTCCTTGGAGTTACGTGATGAGACCACTTCAGGGGATTTCATACTTGTACAAGGTATTGAAGGGAGGACTGTATCTGTACCCCTGCGCTCTATATTCTTGAAGTCAGATTTAGTTACAGGACAGGTAAAGGTGGGACTTATGTCAAGTCTACCTATAAAGGGTGTTTCTCTGTTGCTAGGCAATGACCTGGCTGGGGGCAAAGTAGTTCCCCCTGTACATCTTACTTCACAGCCGAGCACTGAAAATGGGGATGAGGACCCATCTCTGTATCCTTCTTGCGCAGTGACTCGTGCTATGGCCAAGAAGGCTAAAGAAGAAGATGATGTGGTGCCGTCCAGTACATTGAATAGTCAGGACTCAGGTGGTTTGCCTCATGACTCGGATTGGCCTACTATGGTTTCTCCGTTTGAGGACTTATCAGATACTTTTATCAGTTCTCTATTCAGCCAGCCGGATGGGTCTGGTGATTCTGATGTGTCTGGAGACTTGTCTCTGTCCAGAAAGCGGTTGATTGAGGAGCAAACTAATGATCCTGAAATTTGTGTACTAAAGAGGAGAGCCCTTCCTGATAAAGAAATAGACGCAGTTCCAGTTGGGTATTATCTCAAGGATGGTGTGTTGATGCGGAAGTGGCGCCCTCCTGATATCCCTGCCAATGCAGATTGGGCAGTGGTCAGGCAAATTGTTGTTTCGAAGGTCTATAGGAATGAGATCTTTACAATGGCTCATAGTTTACCTTTAGGAGGTCATCTTGGTGTTAACAAGACTGTTGATAAGATCATGAAACACTTTTTTTGGCCTGGGCTTCGGAAAGACGTTTCCAACTTTTGCAAAACCTGTCACACTTGTCAGGTAGTTGGAAAACACCAGTTAGACCCACCTGTAGCTCCATTGCAGCCTATCCCAGCATTTGGGGAGCCATTCTCTAGGGTCATTGTTGATTGCGTTGGTCCATTACCTAAGACTAGATCTGGAAATCAGTACTTGTTGACAATCATGTGTGCATCTACCAGATTCCCCGAAGCCATACCTCTACGTAACATCAAGGCAACTGCAATCTCGAAGGCTTTGATAAAGTTCTTCACGTCGTTTGGCCTTCCCAGGGAAATTCAGTCAGACCAGGGAAGCAATTTCACTTCAGGATTGTTTCAGCAGGTTGTGTATGAACTAGGTGCAAAGCAGATTCTTTCTAGTGCCTATCATCCAGAAAGTCAGGGTGCCTTAGAGCGGTTTCATTCCACTCTCAAGACAATGATGAGGACTTATTGTTATGACCATGAGAAAGACTGGGATGAAGGGGTTCATTTGCTGTTGTTTGCAGCTAGAGAAGCAGTGCAGGAGTCTACTGGATTCAGTCCATTTGAGCTGGTGTTTGGTCATGAAGTGAGAGGACCTTTGCTATTATTGAGTGAACAATGGCAAGAGAAAGAGCCGCATATCAGTCTGTTAGACTATGTTGGCAAGTTCAAGGAAAGATTGCGTGCAGCTTGTGACCTTGCCAAAGAGAACTTGAAATCAAGTCAGGGAAAAATGAAAACTTGGTATGATCATAAGGCTAGAAGCCGTGAGTTTAAACCAGGAGACAAGGTCCTTGTGTTGTTTCCCTTGCAGTCCAATCCATTGCAGGCTAGATTTCATGGTCCATATGAAATTCTGACAAAACTCAATGATCTCAATTACATTGTGAAGACTCCAGATAGGAGAAAACCAAAACAATTGTGTCATATTAACATGCTAAAGCCTTATCATGACAGAAATGCTAAGGTTGCAGCTGTCACTTCAGATTCTCCAATGGTCGAAACGTGTGAAGATGAGGGGGAGTTTCAAGATGATGAACCAAGAATTAAAGCTGAAGTTCTTTCATGTAAATTGTCAAACACTGAAGTGTTGCAAAATCTTGATGTAAAACTCCAGCACTTAGAACCCTCACAGAGAGATCAGTTTGAAAGGTTGATCAAGAAATATGAGGATTTGTTTCCTGATGTTCCAAAGAGAGTTACTATAGCCTCTCATGATGTAGATGTTGGTGATGCCAAACCAATAAAACAGCATCCATACCGGATAAATCCTGAAAAGAGAAAGATTGCTGAGAAAGAGGTTGAGTACATGTTAAAACATGATATTATCAGACCCTCCAACTCCGATTGGAGTTCACCCTGTGTGCTAGTTCCAAAACCTGATGGAAGTACTAGATTCTGTACAGATTATCGCAAAGTCAATGCTGTAACTAGAACTGATGTGTTTCCAATACCTAGGATTGATGATTGTATTGATAGTGTAGGGCAAGCAAAGTTTCTGACCAAGATTGATTTATTGAAGGGTTATTGGTGTGTGCCTTTAACTGAGAGGGCCAAGAGCATCTCTGCTTTTGCCACACCATCTGGATTGTACCAGTATGAAGTCCTACCCTTTGGCATGAAAAATGCCCCAGCCACGTTCCAAAGGATGATACAGTCTACAATCGCCGGATTGCCACACACGGGTGCATACATCGATGACCTGATCACATGGAGTGACTCCTGGGAAGAACATCTAAAAGATGTAGAGACGTTGTTCCAGCGCCTGACCCAGGCTAACCTGACTGTTAACCTGAACAAGAGTGACTTTGGTTGTGCTACTGTCACCTATCTTGGCTACGTCATAGGCCAGGGTAAGGTGGCACCCATAAATGCTAAAGTCCAAGCCATCATGGACTTTCCAGTTCCTGACAACAAAAAAGCTTTGCGCCGCTTCCTTGGAATGATCGGGTACTACCGCAAGTTCTGCAAGAACTTTGCTGAGATTGCTCTCAGTCTAACTAACCAACTGAAGAAAGGCGTAAAGTTCACCTGGGATGATGCATGCCAGAGAGCCTTCGATCGCCTGAAGTCTCTGCTGTGTCACTTTCCCGTGCTCAAATCTCCTGACTTCAACAAACCGTTCTCCATTGCGGTCGATGCTAGCGACCAAGCTTGTGGATCTGTGCTCCTACAGAGAAGTGACTCTGATGACATTGAGCATCCCGTGGCATACTTCTCCAGGAAGTTCAATCGCCACCAAAGGAACTATTCCCCAATAGAGAAGGAACTGTTGGCTCTGGTCCTTTCTTTACAACACTTTGAGGTTTATGTTTGTACAGGACAAAAGCCAATGATTGTGTGCACTGACCACAATCCGTTAATGTTTTTGAGTAAGATGAAAAACAAGAATCGGAGATTGTTGAATTGGAGTTTGATTTTACAGGAGTTTGACTTGGAAATTAAGCATGTGAAGGGTACAGACAATGTAATTGCTGATTGCTTATCCCATGTTTGAATGTGTATGATATGTATATATAGACAAGTGTTCACTTTACCATTTTGTATTGAAAAGAAAAATTTTGCCTTTATGAGTCAAAATTTTTCCCTTTTGGAATGGAGGTGTAATGTGAATATAGGCCACTAGATGGCAGTATTTACCTTTTTTTTGTTAAGCTCAGACTGGAGTCATGTTTAGACATGTCCTGGACATGTCTGGGGCAAGTCTCAGAAAATTAAAAAAAGACGTCTAAATGTGGGTGGGGTCTGCAAAAGAGTATATAAGGAAAAGAATTGAAACAGTAAAGTAGTAGGAGAAATTGCAAGAAGAAGGATACGTGTGACCAGACCTGTCATTTCTGTTCAAGACCTGTTAAGTTTCTTTTGTGAATTTTTCTCACCCAGCACATCACCAGAAAACCCAAAGGGACTGTAAATATTTTTGTTTTTGTTATAATTCAATCTTGGTCATTAGTTGTTAGTTAGTGGTTATTGTCTTTGTCTGTTAATTAAATGTGTTGAGGTTTTTAAAACTGTGTCTGTCAACCCTTGCTGTTGCTGTTGCTGTTATGTTGTAAATGTAAAAACAAATTGGGGCCATAACACGAGTCATCAGGCAGAATGTGACCAATCACATCCCCTTCAGGTTCAGCACAGGCTTTCTGCTTCAAGGTCAAATGAAAGTCATTCCCCACTAAATGAACCATACAAATGAAGTCCAGTGAAAATTGGCATTTTAAGGAGATGCAGTGAGGATCTCGTAAGACCCACAGAACTGGACATCTAAAGCTGTTTAAAGGTGTAACACCCGTCCTGCTCAGAATTACAGAGGAAGCCCTCACACCTGTTACATCTGTACCCTACCTCCAACAACCCGCCCCACCGTGACATGTCCTCCAATCAGGGGCTTCCTAACCCGTCCGACTTTAACATGTCCTCCAATCAGGGCCTTCCCGAACACACCCTACCTTAGCATTTCCTGCAATCAGGTCTGGTGGCTCCTCCTCCGTTTCCATGGCGACATTGATTGTGGCGAAGGGCCGGCTGGCCATCTGCTGCATCTCGCGGAGAAGTTGCTATGCAAACGAGGAAGAGGAAAACGATGAAGGCAGAACCAGGAGTGTGTCTCACTGGAACAGGAAGTAAAGAATATAGGAGTGTGAGGTCTAACACACACACACACACACACACACACACACACACACACACACACACACACACACACGCACACACACACACACACACACACACACAAACACACACACACACACACACAGAGATGCCCTGAAAGTTCCCTCACAAGCATCTTCATGCATTAAGTTCAGAGGTGTTTGGCATTTTATCATTATTACTAGTCATTTGGATGTCAACAAATTCGACATCGGTTTGTTCCAACAATGAACAATAAGGACTGGGTGGAAATTGAAAGGGTTGCCATAAGGGAAAATAAATGTAGGACAAAAAAAGCCTATACTGTAGATTCAAAGCCTAAGGAAATAGTACACAGCCCAAAAGAAACATCCTTTGAAATATTAAATTTTAGCAAAAAAGTTTTGGGTATTAATTCAATTTTTTCAGGAATTCAACCATTATGGAATAACCATAATAAAAAAGAATAAACTGGATTAAATGGAAAGAAAAAGGGATGGCTGAAGTTCATTATCTTCTGAATAATGGTTGTTTTAAGACTTTTAATGATCTCATTACAGAAAAAGGTATACCACAGTCTGAAAATTTAAATTATATTACACTAAAATATGCCATAATAATTAATATACCAAAAGATAAAGTGAATAATGACGTAAATAAATTGGAAAGCTTACTTTTCTTACTTTTCAACTCAAGAGAAAAAAATCTCAATGTCATCATTCTATACATGATTCAATGAAACAGTAGACACATTATTCACGAACTGTGCATTGACATGGGTTCGAGATCTTGGCTTCAAGAGGATGAAATCTCATGGTCCGAGTCATTGGAAAATGCGAGATTCCCCTCTCGATCTACAAAACTTCCTAACCGCATACACTGCTCACCATCTCTCTCGTATATGATGGGACTGTGGGAAAATGGTAATTGCATATAATGTGGCACTTGTGAAGAATCACTTTTGCTTTTGTTTTGGGAATGTGATAAAATCAAAGGGTTATGGTTTGGTATAAGTGAACAGGTCCTGAATGCAAATAAAATAGGCAAACAACTAAATCCTCAAACGTGTGTTCTTGGAGACCCACACAACTTCAATAAGCTTTCATGTAATAATAGAAATAATTTTCTTTTAATTTGCATGGATACCAAAAAAATAATTATGAAGAAAAGGATCGACCCAAACATACCCACTGATGAGGAATAGATCAACGAAGACGTTGGCATGATTAACATCGAAAAAATTGCTTCAGATATGCAGGGTAAACAAAAACAATTTAATGAAATTTGGGGTCCATAAGACGAATATATTAAGTCTATTTAATATTTACCTTGACATTACAACATCAAACAGTTTTTGTCTCTTAATATATGATTTATTGGATTGATTATTTAGTTAATTGATTTGTCAATTGAGAGCTTAAATAAGTATTGTCAATATTGCAGGCACTGTTACTGCTTATTAATAATAAGTTATGTTTATATGTTTTTGTTCTGTTCTTATTTTATGCCAATATACTGCACTATTAAACACTGATGTAGTTTAAAGAAAGAAGTATTGGAGGTGAGATTATAGGGAGGCAGGAAACTTTAGTGGTTGTATTTAACGTCATCTATATGCCCTCTGGTCCTGGTGGGGGGGGGGGGGGGGGGTCATTTCTGTCTTGTTCATGCCTCAAGTTACGTCCAAATATGTTTGTCTGTGCTAGTGTCTCTGTTTTTGTGATACCTGTCCTCAGTGGAGAGATTCATCATCTATTTTGGTATGTAACTCTTGAAATCACCTTTTATCTGCTCACTTTCAGAAGAAATTATGAAGGAATAAAACACACCTGACCATGGAACAGCTTTGCATTCAGTTGTGGAAATACTTCTGGCCCCTAAAAAGGGGGGACCTGTTAAAAATGTGGTGTTTCCCGCACTGTGAACCCCTTTTCTGATGCGAGCCGTCGACCTGAAGCATAATGTCCCCCCTGACCGCATATTTACCATTTCATTTCAACTCCAGTATTCCATGGTCTCTAACACAGAACGGCAGCTCCCTCTAGAGGCTGTAATTGCAACAGCTCTTCCCCTGCAGACTCCATGAGGCAAACTGCTGCATCGTTGCCCTCTTCATCGCATCATCATCCTCTCAATCACCACCACCTTCACCTGTACCTCATCACCACCACCTTCACCTGTACCTCATCACCACCACCTTCACCTGTACCTCATCACCACCACCTTCACCTGTACCTCATCACCACCACCTTCACCTGTACTTCATCACCACCACCTTCACCTGTACCTCATCACCACCACCTTCACCTGTACCTCATCACCACCACCTTCACCTGTCCCTCATCACGATCTCTTTGAGAATCTCACACTCGAGCGACAGTAATCAGAGGTATTGATTTGCTGCTGCATCGAAGGCACACACTGTGAGCCACTCAGGCACCCGGCGGCCATATTTAATCCGGCCCACCACTGCGGACATTAAAAGAACAATAACAATGCCTTTCGTCCAGCGCTATAGCTGTGAAATCTCACTCACAGACTCTAATGCTCACACACACACACACACACCCTAGTGCTCACACACTCACACACCCTAGTGCTCACACACTCACACACCCTAGTGCTCTCACACACACACACCCTAGTGCTCACACACAGACTCTCACATTCACACATCATTTTCGAGCTCAGTTGCCTTGTTAGTTTGCGCGAGATCTGCAGAATCATTACTCCCGTAGCGTCTCTGAACACAAGCCCTCCTGTTCATTATACCGACCCGCCGCCATGTTTATGGCAGATTTATAAAGCCAGTGCGCGACAGGCAGGCTGAAGATCACCGCGGGAAACTCAAGGGCGACAGGACGGTCCGGTGCATTAACAGCATCATCATTTACACAAGACCCCCGTCCTGCACCTGACGTCAGCCAGCAGCACCACACTGCGCTAATCTGCTGCGCCTGTCATCAGGAATAACGGACCGGAGAGATAATCCACTCGAGCGCAGTATCCTGGGGGAAACGCACCGAAGCTGGATTTACTGACCACATGACCAGCTCCAGGGCCGCCCCAGCCCTCTTCTCTGTGCTTAATCCACTCACGATTAACTAATCAACTCCACCAATCAAAGATCACGATGGTAACACCCAATGAAAATGACATCTCCTGCCCACTTCCTGCTATTTCCCCCTTACGCAGCATGAGCCACTGTTCTGGGTGCTTTTGGTGTACTCCATGATTGGTTGAAGTCTGGCGACATCACAGCCATCTCAGACCTCGCTCAAATCGCTCATTTTTCTGGTCTCTGCTGCGTTTCAGGAAAGATGAGAACAGCTGCACCTCACACATGCAGAATATTCCACACGGAACTGCTGCTGCGAAGGACCCTCTCGTGTTTCCTGAGGCAGGACATAGAGACAGACTTTTAAACTCTTATGGACCAGAACTGCCTCCATGATTGCGGACCGCGGACCTGAACACTCCCCGGGTGAGGTGCAGGGAACGGCGGGGGACAGACAGACAGCGGTGAGATCCCCCCCCCCCCATTACTGCTCTCTCTGCAGGACTGAGCCCCGTCACAGAGACCCACAGTAAACTCATCTCTGCACATCACTGCTGGAGCTCGGCCCTGCGTCCATGCCATCGCACACCAGCTGTGCAGGGAGATCGCAAATACTCTGTGTGTGTGTGTGTGTGTGTGTTTATGTGCTCCTGTGTGTTTGTATGAGTGTGTTACTGAGTGCGTGTGTGTGTGCGCGTGAGTGTCAGTTTGTGTGCTACTGTGTGCGTGTGTGTGTGTGAGCGTGTGTGCGTGCGTGTGCGTTAGTGTGCTACTGTGTGCGTGTGTGTGTGTGTGTGTGAGCGTGTGTGCATGTGAGCGCGCGGGTGTGTGTGGGTGTGTGAGTGAGTGGGCGTGTGTGTGTAAGTTTGTGTGTCACTGGCTGTGTGTGTGTGAGCTTGTGTGCGTGCGTGCATGTGCGTGCGTGCGTGTGAGAGAGTGTGTGTGCGTGTTTATGTGCTACTGTGTGTTTGTATGTGTGTGTTACTGAGTGTGTGTGTGTGCGCGTGAGTGCAAGTTTGTGTGCTACTGTGTGCGTGTGTGCATGTGCGTGTGTGTGTGTGTGAGCGCGCGTGCGTGCGTGTGTGTGTGTGTGAGCGTGTGTGCATGTGAGCGCGCGTGTGTGTGAGCGTGTGTGCATGTGAGCGCGCGTGTGTGTGAGCGTGTGTGCATGTGAGCGCGTGTGTGTGTGAGTGCGCGTGTGTGTGTAAACTTGTGTGTTACTGTGTGTGTGTGAGCGTGTGTGCATGTGTGTGTGTGCGTGTGTGTGTGTGTGAGAGAGAGACAGGAGTGTTTTCAGCTCCATCAGTGGCCTCAGTATCAGCATTAGCTCCGCCCCTCCCCGTCACACAGCTGAGACTCCGTCATGTGACCCGACGGATAGCTGGCCAAATGCACACACAGCCCGAGAAACCGTCCCAGCTCTCTCCGCCGAGCACTCGATGTCAGCGGGGATTCGGCAGAGTCTCAGGGGACTGTCTGACTGTGGGTCTCATCTCATTGTGAGGGGCTGAGGTGCGTTTGAATGAAATGAGACAAACAGTTTCTGCAGGTGTGATCACAGCAGACAAACTCTGCTCCAAATCAGTGTAACTCCACACTTCAGCAAAGGCCAAACCGCAGTCTGTCTGCACACACACCTCATGAGTCATCCTGATACGATAATATGCAGGAAGTAACCTCACCATCGGCCTTACATTCTCATAAACGATGAAATGAACTGACCAGGGTCGTAAAAACTGCACTATTAATGGTGGATTTAATGATGGAAAATTGGCAAAGTTATTCAGAAGAACATGAAATCTCTCAGATTACAGGCAGACTGAACACATCCTGACGGCAGGAGGATGTTCACTTTTCTCGTATTATTCTGATGTAAACAGCCCCAGAGTCACAGATCCCTCAGTCTCATCTATAAACATGAAACAAAAATCTACAAATGGACTCTCGAAAGAGGTAAAATTAGGAATCAGCACTCGACATCTGAAACACACATCCATTCATCAGGGTTAGAAGCCAGTAAAGTCATTCACTCTAACCACATACAGTACATTGCCTAAACCTACAGATGCACGCACGCACGCATGCACACACACAGACACACACACACATACACACAGAAAAGAACTTTCTTTTTCAATAAACCCGCAGAAACACAGTCATTTCCCAGCATACGCTCAGAGATGACACAATATATCCGCCCTGCCACGAGAGAATCAGAGCGACGCCCGATACGCCCTCATCACTGAAACGGATCTGACCTCATCAATGGCAGAGTCAGCGGGGTACAGCGGTCGTTACATTACAGGTTCTCAGCAGACACTCTCATCCAGAGCGAAGTACAAAAGTGCAAAAGATCGGTGCAAAAGTGCAGAGCTCCTAGGAGACGAGTACAAGGCTAACAGTCAGTGACAGAACACGTTCGGTTGTTATAGGTCCAAAACAATAGGCAAACACCAATATACTGACAACTAGAACGGGCACTCGGTAGAGCGCATACCTTCGCCGACGCCACTGAATCCCTCGCCACATAACTCTGAGGACCAATTTTTATTTTTTTAAATGATCGATGAATGACAAGAGTACGATATATTTTTTTTTCATCAATACGCCTTTAAGTTCGAAAGGTAATGACCCCCCTGACCTTTGACCCCCAACCGCTAAGAAGGGTATTGACCCCATTGTACAGTGTTTCACATCACAGGATCGGGTACATAATTCTGCACATTTTGGCGTTGGTTTCATGCCGATCGGATAAAAATTGACCGAGATATGGCCGAAAGTCAGTTTTGACCTTTTCGTGGCCTTGACCTTGACCTTTGACCCGATCACTCCCAACATCTAATCGATTGATCCTCAGGTCATGCCAAATCAACCCACCAAATTTTATGAAATTCCGTTCGGTACTTTTTGAGTTATTCGATACACATACAGACAGACACACAAACAAATAAATACACGGGGATCAAAACATTACCTTCGTCAGCGAAGTCGCTGGCGAAGGTAAAAAGACCAAATAAAATGAACACGATCAGGTAAAAGGGCAGCAAAGCAGCGTGGGATATGATGACAGGATTCAGGGCAGTGGAGCAGGGGAAAGGTGGAGCCTGAAGAGGTGGGTTTTCAGGCGGCGCTTGAAGATGCTCAGGGATTCTGCCGTTCTGACCTCGATAGGTAGATCATTCCACCAACGAGGTACCAGGACAGACGGCAGCCTTGAGCGGGAAGGGGAGGAGCCAGGTGACCAGAAGTAGCAGAGCGGAGTGCTCTGGCAGGGGTGGAGGGTCTGAACAGTCTCTGGATGTATCCTGGGGTTGTTCCGCTGACTCCCTGGTAGGCCAGCACTAATGACTTAAATTTGATGTGACCTGTGACAGGCAGCCAGTGGAGCCTTGTGAGCAGGGGGGTGACGTGGGAGTGTCTCGGGCGGCGGTGGACCAGGCGAGCTGCAGCGTTCTGGACGAGCTGCAGGGGTCTGATGGCGATCAGTTGGAGGTGTGTTTGAATACCCAAACACGCTTGCTATGTCAGAGACGAGAAGCCGTACGTTAAACCCAGAGCCTGTCCAAATCCTCGTAAGGACTAAACTGTAGGCGAACGATACCCAGACAGCCAAATGCATTCGGTAGAATTCTGCTGCAAGGACGAGCTGAGGCAGATGACAGAACATTTTCAAAAGGACAAGAGAAGTGACAGGGTTCTGTAAAAGTGAAACGCAGCTCCACCCGACAGGCAAAGGTACCGCACGCTGCTCATTAGCTTTAAAGACCACAGAAACATCACCCCGAAAGAGAGGGGCGCGGACCTGACAAAAACTACCAGCAACGGGGATATTAAAGAGGCCTTCACAGCCGCTTTGGGTGAGGTGGGTCACCTTGGATCTGTGTTCACCTTGTTAAGAGAATAACGAATAAAGCTTGGGCTCTTTGAATGCATGTCACACTTCACACCCCTCCCCCATGACAATCTGTAGTCTAAAATGAATACAGCAGAGGTGCAGTGAGATCTGGGATGATTTTACAATCAAAGTATTAAACAAAACCTAAACTTCTGTCACAAAGGAATTCCTCACCCACTAATCACTCAGAAAAATAAAATACAGAAGAAACCGTAGGATTGCCCATCTGTGAGGTCTACAAGTGATATCTACTGTACCGCCTTCAATGACATCTATGGTACCATCTACAGTGATATCTATGGTACCATCAGGGAAAGGAGCATAATTCTCTTCAGCCGAGTCTCGTACAAATTAAGAGAACTAGGGTGAGAGAGTCCAATTTTATTTTTGTCAAATGGATGGAAAGCAGAACCGAAATAGCGGCTCTATAAGATCCAAATTCTCTTCACACAAACTCAACTTCAGCTGAAGATCCACAACGGCTCCACCATGCATCACAGACCGACGGCTGGAGGCAATTATGCAAATGGGTATATAATTGTCCCTGATTAGCTTGGCTCTCGTCCAATGTGGCTTCTGCAGTTTTAAATTATACAACATGATCTAGAGACCCCTGAGGGCCCACACAGAACAATTTGAGGTTAAAGAATCACAAATCTTCAAGAGTCAAGATATTATACTGTCCATTAAAGAGGGATATAGGTCCCTAGGGCCCACCAGCAGATTCATCTCCAAACAAGAGCGGGAAATGCTCCATGAACAGAGATATTATTATTAGTTATTAAAAAAAAAAAAAAAAAAAACAGTCCATAAAGATGAAGTCGGGAATTGCTGAAATGCATTATACCAGTACGGTCAATTCAAGATCTGCAAATAAAAAGTAAATGTCACAACTTCATCCTTCGACAGCAACATTTGTCAAATTATGGAAGTGGACCCAAAGCGCGTCACAGAAGCACACGAGGCCGGTCCCAAAATGAGCCTGGAGCCCGATGCACGATGCCTGGGTACATCTCAGATGGGTCTCTGATCAGCACTTCATCCTGTGTTCTCCATCTAAGGGCCAAACTTAACCTTTACAGTGTTGAAATAATAAAAATGTATTTAATTTAATTATATTTCATTTAATTACCTTGTGCTGTTGAAAACCTATCATGTGGCGACTTGTCTAAAAGAGCTCCCCTGCAGGAGCAGCTCCCCTAACCCTAACCCTCCCCTGCAGGAGCTCTTTTCAACAGATTCTGATTTTGATATCTTACATCATTGAGTAATAATAGTTGCATTTAGCGCTCTGAGGGTTAGAATGCTAATTTCAATCTTGTAACGAGGGCGTTTAAGAGCCAGAGTTCTACAGCAGAGCTAAGATGGCAGCACAGCTCTTACTTGATCTCAGAGCGACGCCACGCTGCACCAGCGGAGCAACACAGTGCGCCCCATACACCAGAGCTTCATGCGCACGCGCACACACACACACACACACCAATCAAAGAGGGCCACAGGGGCTTCCACACATCACAGCTATCACTCAAACCACTTTTAAACACAACGGAGGAACAGATGCGGCTGAGACGGATTTATGGGAGCCCCGAGTCCTGCTCCTGATTCACAGCCGGGACAGCTGCAAAAACCACAGGGGACAGGCAGGGGCAACCATAAATAACGGCGCCCTGACACCCCACTCCGAGCCCGAGACGTCTCAACTCCCACATCCCGGGTGACCTTGCGATAGTTAGAGCTTCTCAATACAACAGACATGAGAAACTTGAGAGCGTATGAAAATTCGGAACAAAGTGTGCGCAGGTTTGTATTTGTGCGTGAACATGCAAGAGAGAGTGTGTGTGCACACGTGAGTGCAGCCGCACGACGTCGCCTGTATGACGTCGGTAAATTGACGGCTCTTACCAGTTCCACACCTCCTCAACTCTCATGCAGACGGGAAATATGATGAACTGTGAAACTGACAAACTTCAATGCACAAGGACTTCAGTTCCACCTGAGAATCTCGACAAACATTCTGATAATTTCTGACTACAGGACGGGAACGTGAAAATGTCATTTAAACTCAAGCTGAATATGTGAAAGTTGAGAGCCCTGTGTAAATAATGAAAATGGTAGTTGGTAAACAGGTAACATTATAACTTTTTTTTTTAATAAAAATGATTTGTCGAGGCGGTTAACATAGCTTTTTTCCTGTTTTCTTCCTGAAATTACATTATAATTTTAGTTTCAGTTGTAGCCTAAACAGCGACTCAGCTAACGTTAGTTTCTACTGTGCACAGTATAGCTACACAGTACGGTATTTGCCATTGGGTAGACGTCAGAAGGGATCCAGTAGCGGTACTTTCCGCTTCATGGAAGGCTGCATTTTTAATGGTCCCCCCTTAATTCCACCCATAAAACTGACATATACTGTAAGGGACAAGTTAGATTTAGGGTCAGCGGATAGAGCCAAGGTTCAGGTTAGGGAAAGTACTGCTACTGGATCCCTTCTGACGTCTACTTTGCCACTGCTCCTCCCGGGGCTCCTCACTTCCTTCAGGCCAGAGCCGTTGCAGCTCCTCCTACCTTCTGGACAGACCAAACACTGCTTACTGACGTAAAAAGTGTCACTAGATATGCGCCCGCCTCTGAGTATTTAATAGAAATCTGTGTTAATCTCAATCTTTCACAGATAATTACTGACCCTACCAGGACAAACTTAAAGGATCCATCCAAGTAATCTCTTCTTGACTTAATTTTAACAAACAGAAATAAAAAAAAATGACTGACTCAGGAGTTTTCAAACTTTGTTTTAGTGGCCAATAGCACCATTACCCAATAGCTTGCATTAGAAGTACCAGGATAAGACGTGAGACAGAAGATAAAACGATGTCCCGTATAGTGTCCAGAAGACATTTCAAACATTTCGATGAACAGATTTTCTTGAATGATCTTCAGACAAGTGATACTCATGACACTGCTAACATCTCAGATCTCAGAGATGCTCTTGACCACTTCTGTAAATCATTCAGTTCAGTTGTTCATAAAAATGCACCCTTTAAAAATACAGAATACACTGAAAAAAATGTTTTCTGAATGAACATAATTTTTTTAAGGTAAGTGGTTGCACAAAATATTTTTATCTGAAGCTAGATATTTTTATTATGTTGACTATTTGAAATTACTTATATTTTTCTGGTTTTCATCAGAAATTTCCACTGTGATTAAAAAGAGAAACAAATCCTGGTCTCTGGCCAGATGTACTGGGGACCCTGGTCACGTAATTTCTTTCAGACATCTTAGAAACAAATGCATATCTGCAGTAAGAAAGCCAAAGTCTGGTTATTGTTTTAATCTGATCCCAAAATCATACTCTAATCCAGCAAATTTCTGGAAGGCAGTAAATTCTATAAACTGCAAGTCCTCCATCTCAGTTCCATTTCTCACCAAAGCAAACGGCTGTTCTTTATAAGACCAGAAGGAGATTTGTGTTGCTTTAAATGAACATTTTGCATCCTCTGGTAACCTGTTTAATGCAACATATACAGGGCCACCTCTGTCCGCTATTGGTCCAGTCATGCAGACAATGGCAACTCCTCTTCTTTTCACTACAGCCTTTCTCTACTGATGAAGTGGCCAACACATTCCTGTCTATGGATTCTACAATTTCCGTGGGAGAGGATGAACCTGAGCCCTTCTTAAAACTTGCTGCTCCAATTGTGGTCAGCTACATTACACTTTTTTCACCTTTCAGTTTTAGACGGCACAGTCTTTAAGGTTTGGAAAATTGCTTCTGTCACACCTTAACAAAGGTGGTGGAACAGCTATCCTAAATTACGATGGACCTATTTCAAAATTATCATGCTTGGCAAAATTATTGGAATCTCTTGTTAATATTCAGCTAAAAATCATTCATTTCAACATATTGTATTCTCAGCATTCATCAGTCAGGATTTATGGAAAGACAAAGTGGCAGCAGTTACAGTGCTATGTGTTAAATGACATCACTACAGCCTTAGATAAGAAAAAACACTGTGCGGCTCTTTTTGTTGATCTCTCAAGAGCATTTGATACAGTGGATCATACATTTGCTTTTAAAAAGACTTCATAGTCTTGGATTTGATGATATGGCTTTTTAATGGTTTCAGAGTTATCTCAGCGATAGGCAGCAGTGTGCTTGTATTGGTGACGATAAAATAAAAATTTGTGCAAAAGGTGTCCCACAAGGCTCTATCCCGAGGCCTGAACTTTTTACACTTAATATTAATATTACCTCAGCTGCCACTGAGTGTATTATTCATTTTTATGCAGATGACACAAACTTGTACTGTATTGCGAAGGATGTACAATCCGCCTTAAATTCCCCCCAGCGATGCTTTTCTGATGTCCATGTTGCACTCAATAATCATAAACAAGTTCTCAATGCAGACAAAACAAAATTACCCAGATCACCCAAAGTTACCCAGATCAAAAAATATTAACCTTGACAGCCTTGTCATCTCTACCAGCAATGGTACAAGTATTGAAAGGGTGACAGATGATAAATATCTTGGTATTTTGATTGATGATAAATTAACCTATAAATATCACGTTTCCAAACTGGTGTCTTCTTTGAGAATGAAAATCGGTTTCTTTTACAGAAATAGACTTTCCTTTCCTCTGCATTGCAGAAAGATGCTTGTTGAAGTAACTTTTTTATCAGTTTTAGACTCCGGAGATATTTTACACATGCGTGCCCCTGCTGCCACTCTGAAGTCTCCGGACTCTGTTCATCACTCTGCCTTAAGATTCATCACTGGAGAGAGTTACGACGCCCATCACTGTGACTGTATTCTAAAGTTGGGTGGCCCTCTCAATGCAAGGCGAGAAAGACACTGGGTTTTATTTATTTATAAAGCTCTTACTAGTCTTAACCTTCGTACATTAGCTCACTGCTTTCTTTTAATGTGGGTTCTTATCAAACTCGGTCGAGCGATTGGATCACGCTGCAGGTGCTGCTTCTACAGAACTTGGAAAATCCAGTTCCTCGTATTGAGCACCTGCAACATGGAACAACATGCAGAATCATTTAAAGCTTTTCCTCATTCAATCCTTCGGACATTTAAATCTTTAACTGTATCGCATTTTACTACAAGATGTTCCTGTTTTACCTCATTAATGGTTTTACATTCTCTGTTGTTATTTTCATTCTATTGATGCTTTTATTTATTTTTATGTTTTTACTTGTGGCTTTAATTGCTTTTACTTCTCAGTGCCTTTGATGTAAGTTTCGCAGTGGCTTTTCCGTGCCAAAGTGTTTTTATTTGATTTTCTTTTTTTTTTTTACTGGGCTACATTGTAAGTGAGGTTCCGACCTCACTGTATTTCCGAGTTAAAAGAAAGGTTGAAATGAAATGAAATGAATATAGTGTGGGAATATCGCCACAGACACACTGATCGCTTTACTTGTGCTTTCATCAGTGGGTCACATGACCATTCACTGCTGCTTTATTCCCCTCTCAGACAGACACTGACTTAACAGACACCAGACGGAAATCTTATGGATGACCACTTAAACAACAGTTTGACATGTTAGCGTGCGCTAGAGTCTGTGCTACTACAGACATTACTGATATTTTACTGTGTGCAAAAATTAGCGCCAGGAGTAAAATACTCCTAATCTGTTAGTGTGCGTTATAGTTGGCACATGCAGATTCATTCATTCATCAGGTGTCCTGACATCAGAGCGATGTTAGTTTATTGCTTAATTAGCGCTCTCAGGCTAAGCGAGTGTTTCGGTTGCAGATGCTAGGCCATGGAATGACACCGTTAGACGGAACGTTCTTTTGGTATTTAGGCATAAACCCATAGAGAAGGCTGGCAGATTTACGCCCAAAACGATGAATGACCTGATGATTCACAAGCACGATACTCTTCATTCATCGCCACGTACAGAAAATTGGTGGTGGTGAGTGGTTTCCATGGTGACATCAATTAGCTCTCCAGCTGGGGCCTGTGACAGCAACGGGGATATAAAACACAGCATGTGCATCGTGTGGCCCCCATCCGCTCCCCCTCTCTCTCTCTCTCTCTCTCTCTCCTCTGTCTATCCTTCTGCTTTCACCCTGAAGGTCGACAGGTGATTAAAGACAGCTGCTGTGTTGCTAATGCTAGCACCTGCCAGCAGAGAAGAGCGCGGTGTAGCATATGCGCAGCAGGGACACCACGACAAACACGCACAGAATCGGAGCATCGGGAGAAGGAGGGGGAAGCGGAGAGCAGGAGGGACTCGCAGAGCAGCCTTTCCGATCCCCGGCCCGGAAAACAGGACCTGTCCCAGCGCAGTGCTATTCTGTGTCATAGTCACGTTGAGTGCTATGTTACGCTGTGCTGAATTGTGTCATGTTGTTTTGTGTAATAATCATGCCATGTGCTGCGCCATTTAATGTTTTAGTTATGTTATATGCAGTTATGTTACAATTGTGTTAAATGCTATGTAATGTTATAATCATGTTACATGCAATGGAGGGTTACAATTGTGTTAATGTAACTAACATAAAGCATTTAAGTGCTTTGTCATGGTATAATCGCGTTAAATGCTATGTTGTGTTATGAACAAGCTAAATACGTTGTACTACGTGATGTTTTAATCGAGTTAAATGACATGCAATGTTATAATCACGTTAAATGCTGCGTTATGTTAAATTCATGTTACATGACTCATTAATTTATAGTAATGTCAAATGCTGTATTAAGTTATAGTGTCGTTCAGTGCTTTGTTAGGTTGTGGTCATACCATGTGCTGTGCCACTTTCAATAATGGAAACATTAAATGCTATGTTACTGAATATTCATGTGAAATGCAAAATTTTCTATTTTAGTTTTGATAAATGCTATGTTATGCTATAGTTATGTTACATGCCATTCTACATTACAGTCATCTTACTGCCAAGATAGAATAGCATTTAGAATGGATGTATGTCATAATTATGCTAACTGCAAAGCTACGTTATAATCGTGTTAAATGCTATGTTATAACGGTGTTAAATGGGGTAGGATTAAATAAGTTTCTACTTCTTCCTACTCCTTTTTGCAGGTGTAAATGTAGACGTTTAAATGTTAGTGGATGGAATTATCGTCTTCTTTCTTCGTTGTCCATCTGTTTTAACAACTGCTTTCTGTTGTTTTTTTACATGTTTGAAATCAAGACAACGATCAATAAATTAATCAACCAAAACACTGTGCTATATTCATGTTAAATGTCATGTTATATTGACCTGAGCTGTGTGATGCACGGTCACTGACAGCAGAGGAGGATGATGGGATTGTGGGTGGGGCTCATTACCTCCCTCCGGCGAGATGCCCAGCAGCTCTGTTTGATCTTCCAGACGACCGCAGCAACCAGCAGGAGCGACAGGAAACAACTGCAGAGAAAGAGGGGAGGAGTCTGTCAGCGAGTGCACCAATCACAAACCAATTCAAGACAGGGGGAGGAGTCTGTCAGCACTACCGATCAGATGTGAAGGAAAGAGAGAGGGAGGAGTCAGTCAGCGTGTAGACCATTCACAATACACGAGAGAGCAGTCAAACATATTGACAGACCAATCAGAATCAAGAGAGAAAGGGGGAGGAGTCTGAGAGAAGCATCAGTCAGCCGATAGACCAATCACATGGCAGAGAAAGAGGAGTCAAACAGACCGGAGAAGAATCACAGAGGGAAGAACGGATTGCAATCGGCGCACAGTAAGACAGACACCTCAGAGTGCGGATTACGCCTCAGTTTACAGATCACAGGCCAGATACATTCTCTCAGGCCAAATTTTTTGTGAGTTGTGCGATATAAATGGAATAAATAACAAGAGGCCTATGGGCCTTAACAATCACCTGAGTATAGTATATCCAATGTTAAACCTTGGCCATTAGGTGTGGCCCTAATTTTGACCCCAGGGATCAGATGAATGGAAACCAGTATCATAAGCAATAGAGTATTCTAAATTGTATGTATATAACTTGTGGCTATTTTCTTTAAGCAAAGAAGATTTCTCAAGCCATTTTGACCCTTGGGCCCTGCCCCTTAGCCCCTGGGTAAGGGAAACTGTCAAAAATATCATAATATCATCTCATTGTTGTAATGTCAATCAAGTGTGAATGATTTCCACGAGAAATTAAACAGAATATACCCAAAAGTATTATTTTCCTATATAAACTATAGTAAACTTGACCCCCTCCCCAGGGGCAAACATGGAGCCTGGGGGTCATGAAATTCACAATTTTTATGAAGCACCTCGAGACACTTCCATCTATAAAGATAAATGGTTTCCAGCATATCTAGGTATAAAAAAGTAAATGCAAGACAATAGGCTTGCACTAACAGAGTTGACAATACATAGGTTTGGTCGGTGCGGTCTGTGAATTTGCTCATAAAAACGCTTCAGTGAAAGGAAGGAATAATACCTTCAATAACATATGTCAAGTTACTTTTCTACTTCTGAGGTAAAACCGCATCCCGTGGGGCATTTTCCCCTCAAACTATACAGGCAGTTGCCAAGTACCAACCACAGGTTGTTGGTTTTCTCCAGGCAAACTCCAGTTTCCTCCAAAACCTAAACATGACACATCCTTAAATGACCCTGACTTAAGTTGTTGTGTTCACAATGTGGCTTATGATGACAATATAATAAAGGGCAATAACTCCATCAAAATCGACTGAATCGGTCTGGTTTTCAAACTTCTTTGAGATCTTATAGATATAAGCCAGCATGCAAAGTTTCATGAAAATTGACCAATATTTACTAAAATTATTGTGTTCATAAGGTTGCTTATGATAATAATACAACAAAGGGCAATAACTCCATCAAATATGATCAAATCAATCTGGTTTTCGAGCTCGTCCAAGATCTTATGGATATAAGCCTGCATACAAAGTCTCATCAAAATTGGTTCATAAATACATAAGTTATTTTGTTCACAAGGAAAAGTTTACGGACGACGGACGATGACGGACAAAAGAGGATCGCAATAGGTCACGCCTTCGGCTCAGGTGACCTAAAAATATAAATAACAAGTGGGACGGTCGCGCCGCAGTTCTTTTTTCTCGGGAGCCCTTTCGAACTCTGTCGAAAAAACCGCATGAAAGAGCTAAAAAGGAGAATGTGGCGATAACTTTCGACAGCAGTGCTGTGACAGCTGTTCACTTCGTCAAACTGAGCCTGCAGTGCACCCAGGAGCCAAAATGGAGGTACTGAAGTGCACTGAAGAGCCAAAATGGAGGTACTGAAGCACACAGATCCAAAATAGAAGGGCTGCAGTGCCTGATCGTAGGCGGTTGAGAGGAGGAAGGAGCCAAAATGGAGGAACTTAAGAGCCCTGTTGAGCTAAAACTGAACTGTAGTGCACTGTAAGGACTGTACAAAGGCACAGAAGTGTACTGTAGAGCCGAAATGGAGCTGCACACATGCTTTTTCCTCAGTCTGCTGTCCAAGGTGACTTCAGATGACTGCAGTTTCATTTCCAACACATACAATCTACTGCAACACCTCAGAAAAACCGGCGGTGATGGTTACCCATCAGCCAGCACAAACACACCTTCAGCCCAAAGGTGAAGCTGAATTCCGCATCAGCCAGCGCGCGCGCGCACGCACGCAAGCACGCACGCACGCATATATATATATATAAAAACAGGCCCCAGCCAGGGCAAGCACTGAGCGTGTGCAAACATTCTCACGGGACCGCGCCCTCCACATGTCACTCTGGAAAAGACTTTTTTGGCCTTTGGTCTCTCAGCTCTTTATAAGAAGCTGAATATTAATTAATGGAAAATAAGCGCTTTGTTGCTCAATACTTTCAGCGGTTTGGAGGCAGAGAGAAGGAGGGGACGGGGAGGACAGGCTGATTTTAATTGGTCAACGACTCGTTCACAGACTCTCCTAGGGATTTTCGCAATGTGCTGTTTACCTGATAGAACATGAACTCACACACAGGTACAAACATGCACACATAAAAACACCAAAACAGATGGATACACACACAGACAGACAGACAGACACACAGTTACACACAAGCAAACATGCACACACACACACACACACACACAGACACACACACACACACACACACACACACACACAAGGCCTTGGCAGTGCAGCACATACTAATGCGCGCGCACACACACACACACAGACACACATAAGTACAAATACAGACACACACAAGCACAAACACACATATACACACACGCATACACACACACAGAAACAAACACACACACGCATACACACAAGGCCCAGCACCCATGCCCACACAGCACCCATATGCTATTACTCCAGATGAAAGCTCCAGAGGGTTTCAGATCCCATCAAAGGTACCACTGTTCTATCCCCGCTGCGGCCATCGTGAGCACCAGAGCCTCACAACCCAACTGCGCTAATTACCCAGCAGTGAGCGGTAAAATTATGCAAAACTATGCAGGGACAAAAAAAAAAAAAAAAGAGCTAAAAGCGAAACATCCAGACCAGCGCTGCTCAGCGGCGATAAGCCTGACCGCGGAGAGGCCACACGAGTGAAATACGCACACCCACATCACAAATACGCACACCCACATCAGCCAAATTTAGAAACCTTTATAAGCTCTTAAATACACAGAAGTACTGAGTACTGACTGCCTCCTGATCATCGTACCACCGCAGGATCTGACACCAGACCAGCCTCATAACCGCGTGGGCCAATGGAATCTGTAGCATTCACACTTATCTGTATTAAAGGTGATAGCCAGCTCACAATACAGCACCGATAATGTGTAGTTGAGGTCTGCCTGTTGCTAAGAGATCAGGACTGGCCTGAGTGGGCAGTGAGGGGGTCTGCATGGCTCAGTCCTTGGGTCATGGCAGTTTACATCTGCAGCTTGAATGGAGAAATAACCTCAGTGTTACAATAATTACAACATTTTTAACATCACTGAGTTTGGAGAACAGGTCACTCAGCCCAACAAAGCTCAATTTTTTTTTCCATAATCACTACATGTTCTCTCTGCAGGCCGAACAGATTTGCGTGAAGCTCCCACTAACTGTACCACTGTAGAGCAGAAACATCCTGCGGAACAGAGGTCTAAAGAGCTTAAAACACAGGGACAGACTGCTTTATGTTTCACATTCTAGAGAAAATATAAAAATCACAGTTTAAATGAATATTTCAAAAAATTCCCTGACACTATAATTCTACCTGTTACACACAAGAAGGCAGAGGGAGGGAATCCTATTGTTGAACTCACTCAAAAAGAGCACGATGGCTCAACTCATGAGCCCATTAGCAATCAGCCATTGCACACATTACAGGCTTAACGTGACACGTCCATTCGTTCATACAAGACGATCAAGAACTATCATCAAAACAGTGAGGCAAAGTGATGCCACGGGTGGCATTAATGCCTCACAATGAAAGAGTGCGTGGAATGTGCGTGTTTCACTCTGAGGCTGATTAAGCTTCCTTCTGGACCTCCAATGACACACGTGTCAGGCCGGCTGGAGACGCACGGGCATGAGGGTGAGAGGGAGTGACCTGTGATTCCTGATGATTGGCACATTGGCCAGGGTCTGTTCCTTCATCTCCCCCATTGCATGCTGGGATAGGCTCCAGCCTCCCAGTGACCCCAGACGGGGGTACATGAGTTAGATGAAGGACGGCTGGAGGGATGGATGCGCCATCATTACAGACACAGCTCACTTCATCTCACCGCAGCCGAGAGAAAACAAGTGTCTGATCACTGGTGCCCTGAGAGCCTCAAAAGGAGAAACGGTAACATGGGGAAAAACTAGGGTGTCCATCGTGATTGGCTGACTGAGAGCCGCCATCGTGATGCCACACCCCACCATGTCAGACACAAACTAATCCTAGTCTCTTCTATAGTTAACCCAAACACTTTGCAGGAATTGCTCTGTAAATTAAATTGAGAATATAACGAATGCATATGATTGCTGTTTTAAAAATGAGTGAGTGATGCAGTGGCGTCTGAGGGCCCAAAGATCACAGGTATCCAGTAAAGGTCTTCAGCCTTGTCCCTTACGACAGAGATTTTTCCAGTGTCTCTGAATCTTTTGATGATGTTCTGCACTGTCGATGATGAGACCTTCGAAGCCTTTGCAATTTGACGTTGAGGAACATTGTTTTTAACACAAGCCTTCACAGGTTGGAGAGCCTCTGGCCATCTTCACTTCTGCACATCCCTTTTATAGCCAATCATGTTACACACCTGATGCCAGTTAACTTAATTACTTGCTAAATGTTCTGTCAGCTGATTCTCATATATTAATTGCCTTTTCAGCCCTGTTTTTGCCTGTGTCCCAACTTTGCTGAGACCTGTTGCTGCCAGAAAATTTGTAGTAAGCTCATTTTGTGGATAAAAGTGTCTGTTTCAACATTTTAAATGTTATCCATGTTCTATTGAAAATCACATATTGGCTCATGTGATCTGAAAGTCATTGTATTTTGATTTTATCAACAATTTGCACTTTGTCCCAACTATTTCAGAATTGGGGTTGTAAGACCATGCATGTCATGACATACACCCCCGAAAATGAAACTGTGCCCCTATATGGACCAGAACATCACAAGGAATCATTTACTTTTGCAAGATTCTCACAGAATAATATCTCCAGCGCCTTCAACTACAGCTCTCTGCTCTCAAAGCAGAAACTGAAAAACAAGCCTCATTTTCCGCCCCAGCAGTCATATATTAATGTGAGCACAGAAACTCTGAATCTATAAAAACTGCATGTGAGGAGCCCAGGACAGATTTAAAAAGAGTTACAGTTTGGGCACGCCGGATGAGTGACACTTGAAGATATGAGACACACTTAAGTTTTATTATTAATATTTATGGCACCAGGAAGGCTATCCCCCCACACACTCCCAGACCGTTCTGTCCCCCAGACTCGTCAGTCTGACAAAGTTTCTCTCAGTTATGTCTCCATTCACAATGATCCTGTCAGCTCGTCATGACTGAGGGCCGCAGATATGGAGCCGATATCGCTCTCGCTGGCGAACGCAAGCTCTTATTTCTGCAGTTTTTCGGGAGGGATTTTGTCTGAACCATGATTCACCCAGCCTTTGTTAAACCTGTCCAAGCACCTCAATATTTGCGGAGAGTGTTGCAGTGGATTTACCCTCACAGGGAGCACCTCAGCCTGGAACAGCAAACTACAACAAAATAAATGTGTTTTATCGACATTTTCATACATAAGGAATCATATAACACAGTAACAATTATTAATTCGCCATAAATAAGAGTGCATTTCTTTTATTAAATAGGTTAGTGATAGATAATCGATGGCCCTTCACAAGATAATCCGCTTGTACAAGATTTTCCTTGAACTTGCTTCACCTTGATGCAGTGGTTGCTAAGCAACTAAGTTTTGAGGGAGCACATGCAGATTGCAGTGGAGACGGATTCAGTGAGTATTTTACAGCGGGAAAGTGCAGTCAAATCTGCATCACACACCAGAGTTTCTCACAGAAAACTCTGCAACTTTCTGCAGGAAACACCTGGATACACACAGAAATAACCCCGTGTGTGTGTGTGTGTGTGTGCGCGTGTGTGTTCGTGTGAGGAACACGTGGAGGCCACCTCTCCAGATGAACCATCATCATCATCATCATCATCATCATCATCATCCAGCATTCATGCTCCAAGTCATAAATTCCTTTTTTCGGCTGATTTCTAAAGTTTTCACGTATGTAGAGTGAAAGGCTTGACTTAACTTTATTGAGAAATTCGTATCAGTGATAAAAGTCACTACTGATCACTGGCGTTTCAGGAACATGTCTTTGAGTGAGTCATTCAATTCTTATGTTAACTTCAAATCAACTCAGCTTTACATTATTCATTTAGAGTTTAACAAAACTTTCCGCACATTATTTTAGTTGTATTGTGTGACCCGCTGTCTTGTCATGAACATGTAGGAAATGGATCACAACAAGAGTTTGTCACTAAAGTGACTATATCCCCCGCCGTGAGGTCACCAGACCCAACTGGTGTCTGCGCATTCCCAGTAGGAAGGTTGGTACCAATAAGAATAGAAATAGGTCGACTCCTTCTTGAGATATCGCGCTGACAATGTTCGGCACGGACGGACGGACGGACGGAGCTGAATACTATATCCCCCACGGCGCGTTTAGTAAACTCACAAACTCAGACCTACGAGTAAATCAGCGTCTCCTCTCAGCCCATCATGCATGTCTGTGACGAAGAGGAAACCACAGGATCCGCAGATACACCAGACAAACACGGGGAGACATGGAACATCCACAGCAACCCACAGCACATGTTATGGCCTTATTATTACCGTTAGTGACAGTGGCAGTTTGATCAAGTGAAAGAACAGCACCAATAACAGTGGCAGGGCCACACTGTGTGTGTGTGTGTGTGTGTGTGTGTGAGAGTGTGAGTCTGTGTGTGTCTGTGTGTGTGTGTGTGTGTGTGTATGTTGTGTGTGAGTGTGTGTGTGTGTGTGTTGTGTGCATGTGCGCGTGTGTGTGTGTGTGTGCATGTGTGTGTGTATTTTGTGTGTTTGCATGATTGTGTGTGTGTGTGAGGGCACGCGTGTAAGTGTGTGTGTGTGTGTGTGTGTGTATATATGTGTGTGTGTGTGAGTGCACATGTGTAAGAGTGTGTGTATATATATATATATATATATATATATATATATATATATGTGTGTGTAAGTGTGTGTGTGTGTGCTTGCAAGTTTGTGTGGAGGGTGTAGACTGGGGAGGCAATAGTGTAGATTAGGGAGGAGATGTAGGGGGTTTATTGGGGAGGTAACATAGGGTGTAAATTGGAGAGGTGATGGAAGGTGATGGAGCGTGTAGATTGGGAAGGTGATGGAGGGTGTAGATTGGGGAGGTGATGGATGGTGTAGATTGGGGAGGTGATGGATGGTGTAGATTGGGGAGGTGATGGAGGTAGTACATTGGGAAGGTGATAGAGGGTGTAGATTGGGAAGGTGATGGAAGGTGTAGATTGGGGAGGTGATGGATGGTGTAGATTGGGGAGGTGATGGAGGGTGCAGATTGGGGAGGTGATGGAGGGTGTAGATTGGTGAGATGATGGAGGGTGTAGATTGGGGAGGTGATAGAGGGTGTAGATTGGGGAGGTGATGGAGGGTGTAGATTGAGAAGGTGATGAAGGGTGTAGATTGGTGAGGTGATGGAGGGTGTAGATTGGGGAGGTGATGGAGGGTCTAGATTGGGGGGGGTGATGGAGGGTGTAGATTGGGGAGGTGATGGAGGGTGTAGATTGAGAAGGTGATGAAGGGTGTAGATTGGTAAGGTGATGGAGGGTGTAGATTGGGGAGGTGATGGAAGGTCTAGATTGGGGGGGTGATGGAGGGTGTAGATTGGGGAGGTGATGGAGGGTGTAGATTGGGGAGGTGATAGAGGGTGTAGATTGGGGTGGTGATGGAGGGTGTAGATTGGGGTGGTGATGGAGGGTGTAGATTGGGGAGGTGATGGAGGGTGTAGATTGAGAAGGTGATGAAGGGTGTAGATTGGTGAGGTGATGGAGGGTGTAGATTGGGGGGTGATGGAGGGTGTAGACTGTGGAGGTGATGGAGGGTGTAGATTGGGGAGGTGATAGAGGGTGTAGATTGGGGAGGTGATGGAGGGTGTAGATTGAGAAGGTGATGAAGGGTGTAGATTGGTGAGGTGATGGAGGGTGTAGATTGGGGTGGTGATGGAGGGTGTAGATTGGGGAGGTGATAGAGGGTGTAGATTGGGGAGGTGATGGAAGGTGTAGATTGGGAAGGTGATGGAGGGTGTAGATTGGGGTGGTGATGGAGGGTGTAGATTGGGGAGGTGATAGAGGGTGTAGATTGGAGAGGTGATGGAGGGTGTAGATTGGTGAGATGATGGAGGGTGTAGATTGGGGAGGTGATGGAGGGTCTAGATTGGGGAGGTGATAGAGGGTGTAGATTGGGGAGGTGATGGAGGGTGTAGATTGAGAAGGCGATGAAGGGTGTAGATTGGTGAGGTGATGGAGGGTCTAGATTGGGGAGGTGATTGAGGGTGTAGATTGGGGAGGTGATGGAAGGTGTAGATTGGGAAGGTGATGGAGGGTGTAGATTGGGGAGGTGATAGAGGGTGTAGATTGGGGAGATGATGGAGGGTGTAGATTGGGGAGGTGATGGAGGGTGTAGATTGGTGAGATGATAGAGGGTCTAGATTGGGGAGGTGATGAAGGGTGTACATTGGGGAGGTGATAGAAGGTCTAGATTGGGGAGGAGATGGAGGGTGTACATTGGGGAGGTGATAGAAGGTCTAGATTGGGGAGGTGATGGAGGGTGTAGATTGGGGAGGTGATAGAGGGTGTAGATTGGGGTGGTGATGGAGGGTGTAGATTGGGGAGGTGATGGAGGGTGTAGATTGGTGAGATGATGGAGGGTGTAGATTGGGGAGGTGATAGAGGGTCTAGATTGGGGAGGTGATGAAGGGTGTACATTGGGGAGGTGATAGAAGGTCTAGATTGGGGAGGTGATGGAGGGTGTACATTGGGGAGGTGATAGAGGGTCTAGATTGGGGAGGTGATGGAGGGTGTACATTGGGGAGGTGATAGAGGGTCTAGATTGGGGAGGTGATGTAGGGTGTAGATTGGTGAGGTGATGAAGGGTGTAGAAATGGGGAGGTGATGGAGGGTGTACATTGGGGAGGTGGTGGAGGGTGTACAAAACCCAAAACCAGTGAAGTTGGCACATTATGTAAATCGTAGATAAAAACCGAATACAATGATTTGCAAATCCTTTTCAACTTATATTCAATTGAATACAATGCAAAGACAAGATGTTTAATGTTCAAACTGAGAAATTATTATTTTTTTTTTTGCAAATAATCATTAACTTAGAATTTAAAGGCAGCAACACATTGCAAAAAAGTTGGCACAGGGGCCTTTTTACCACTGTGTTACATCGCCTTTCCTTTTAACGACACGCAGTAAACGTTTGGGAACTGAGGAGACCAATTTTTGAAGCTTTTCAGGTGGAACTCTTTCCCATTCTTGCTTGATGTACAGCTTAAGTTGTTCAACAGTCCTGGGTCTCTGTTGTCGTATTTTACACTTCATAATGCGCCACACATTTTCAATGGGAGACAGGTCTGGACTACAGGCAGGCCAGTCTAGTACCCGCGCTCTTTTACTACGGAGCCATGCTGTTGAAACATGTGCAGAATGTGGCTTGGCATTGTCTTGCTGAAATAAGCAAGGGCGTCCATGAAAAAGACGTTGCTGGGATGGCAACATATGTTGCTCCAAAACCTGTATGTACCTTTCAGCATTAATGGTGCCTTCACATATGTGTAAGCTGCCCATGCCTTGGACACTAATACATCCCCATACCATCACAGATGCTGGCTTTTGAACTTTGCGCCTATAACAGTCCGGATGGTTCTTTTCCTCTTTGGTCCGGAGGACACAACGTCCACAGTTTCCAAAAACAATTTGAAATGTGGACTCGTCAGACCACAGAACGCTTTTCCACTTTGCATCAGTCCATTTTAGATGAGCTTGGGCCCAGCGAAGCCGGCGGCGTTTCTGGGTGCTGTTGATAAATGGCTTTCGCTTTGCATTGTAGAGTCTTAACTTGCACTTGCAGATGTAGCGACGAACTGTAGTAACTGACAGTGGTTTTCTGAAGTGTTCCTGAGCCCATGTGGTGATGTCCTTTATACACTGATGTCGGTTTTTGATGCAGTACCGCCTGAGGGATCGAAGGTCACGGGCATTCAATGTTGGTTTTCGGCCTTGTCGCTTACGTGCAGTGATTTCTCCAGATTCTCAGAACCTTTTGACGATATTACGGACCGTAGATGATGAAATCCCTAAATTTCTTGCAATAGCTTGTTGAGGAATGTTGTTTTTAAACTGTTCGACAATCAGCTCACATATTTGTTCACTAAGTGGTGACCCTCGCCCCATCCTTG
>CM056574.1:2430000-2455000 GCA_029721435.1 Gymnothorax reevesii | reverse complement strand
GAGTGTTTCTCACACACGCAACCTCAGCTGCTGTGACTAATGAGCTCTAACTGCTGGCTGGAGACGTGCGTTCATTAGCAAAGTCAGGTGGTGAAAATCAACACAGGGGAAGGACCTGGAATTTCCAGCATCAACTGTCTGAAGACCCCTCACCTTCCCTAACGAACGCCATGCCACCCTAACGAACGCCAGACCACCTTAACGACCTCCACTATAACTGAGCTAAAAACCACTGATCTAAACATGAAGACAAAAATGCACAACAAACTAAATTCCGCACCTTACACGACAGAGCAGCATTAGCAGCATTTACGTCAAGTCACACGACAGTGAGTCAGCCAATCAGCACACAGAGTGACAGCACTGGACCATCCAATATAAACATGCAAACTCTCAACAGGAATACAAACCCACGATACGATCACAGACCCACAATATGAACACAAACCTGCAATATAAACACTAATCCGCAATGTAAAAGCAAACCTGTGACAAACATTAACCTGCAATATGAAAACAAACCCGCAATATGAACAGTAACCTGCGATATCAAAGCAAATCCGCGATAAACACAAACCAGCAATATAAAAGCAAACAGACAATATAAACAAACACTGGCGATATTAAAGCAGACCTGCGATAAAAACACAAACCTGCGATATAAAAGCAAACCTGCGATAAAAACACAAACCTGCGATATAAAAGCAAACAGACGATATAAACACAAACCTGCGATATGAAAGCAAACAGGATATAAACACAAACCTGCGATAAAAACACAAACCTGCGATATAAAAGCAAACAGACGATATAAACACAAACCTGCGATACGAAAGCAAACACGTGATATAAACAGAAACGGACAATATCAAAGCAAACACAAAAAATAAAAACAAACCTGAGATATCAAAGCCAACATGCAATATAAACACAAACCTGCGATATAAAAGCGAACACGCGATATAAACACGTAAAAGCGATATAAACACAAACTCATGACAGATGCACAATCCCCCAATACAAACACAGCTGCACTCGGTAGCCTCCGTACGGCTCGCTCTCAGCGACCCCGCTCTCCACCGCAGGAGAAAGGGCTCATGGGACAGCGCTCATCGCTGCAGAAATGCGAAGGGTGTGCGGGACGGGAGTCAAGCTCAAGTCCGTCAGACACGTGATCCCAGTTAACATTCCTGCGCAATTATCCAGTTTTACACCCCATGTTCTCCAGTGTACTGCTTACAAACCAGCGCTGGCAGGTCTGGGAGTTCTGGAGCCTTCTGTGGAACCGTTACCTCACAGCCACTGGCCGAGCTCTAAACTTACCAAACTGCCTCAGGCGAGAACACAAACCGCTCTGGAGCTGAGATCCGGCGGTTAGCCTCCCTGACGATGGGCTACGTCTCCATGTAGGAGCGGAGGGGACAGAAGACGAGACGGAGGACAGACAAACGTAAACCCATGGAGGAGCTGTAGCCCTGCAGCTGAGGTGAATGTGAGCGGAAGCAGGTGGGACCCTGACGCGGGGCGATCGCTGGGAGGGGAGAGATTCAGCAACACCCCCCATCCCCCGAGCCCCCAGCCACCGGCACCTGAGTCTGACCGGGGGGGGCGGGGCGGCAGCTAATCACTTCCAGAAGCCAGGAAATGGGCAACACTCAGTACACACACTGCAAAAACACACTTTGTACATGCAAACACACAATAAAATACACTTTTAACACACATACACACACACACACACACACACACACACACACACACACATTATAGACATCACTATTCCTGTACAAGTGCTCAAATACTTTTTTCCAGGGAGAGGGAAGAAATTATTTTCCCAATATTTCAGAATCTCATCCAGCCCATTCCCAGAGAGGACGGCCACAGTGTAAAATGTGAATGAAGTTGAATGCAATGATTTGCAAAATATTTAAAAACTGCATTCAGGTGAACGTAGTACAAAAACAATAAATCAAATATTGAAACTGAGAGATTTCATTATTTTCTGAAAAATATCTGCTCACTTTGAATTTGATGCCAGCTTCACCTTTCAAAAATGTTGGCACAGGGGCAAAAAAAGACCGGAGAAGTTGCCTGATGCTGAAACGAAAAATGAATGAGCTAATTAGCTTAATTGGCAACAGGTGTGCAACATGACTGGGTGTAAAAAGAGCTTCACCACACAGTGAAACACTGCGAGTAACAATTTATGAAAAATGTTTCTCAACGTAACATTGCCAAGAATTAGGAGGTTCCATTCTCTGCAATACATAACATCATGAAAAGAGTCGAAGAACCCGCAGAACTCACTGTGTGCAAGGGACAAGGCCAAAAACCGATATTTCATGGCCATGATCCTCAGGCCCTCCGGTGGCACTGCATTAAACTAAAGAGGTTTCTGCAGTGGAAACCACTGCATGGGCTCAGGAACACTTCTGAACACCAGTGACAGTGAAAACAGCCTGCTGCTACATCCACAAACTCCACCACGGAAAGACGGCAGGACGGCACCATATCTGAACGCTGCCGCCATCTCTGGGTCTGAGCTCATTTGAGATGGACTGAGACGAAGTGGAGAACCGTCCTGTGGTCTGACCAATCAAAATACAAACATGTTTCTGGAAACTGTGGATGGTGCATTTTCTGCGCTTAGGGAGAGGGAGACCATCTGACTTTGTGGGAGCGTACAGTTCAAAAGCCAAAATTATCAATAGCATGGGGTGCAGTAGTGAATATGGTATGAGTGATGTACACATGAGTGGACACCATTAATGCTGAACAGTGTGTAAAGGCTTTGGAGCAACATACACTGCCATTCAGACAACAACCCTGACAGGGTCGGCCCGGCAATTTTACTTCAGCGAGACAATTTCAAACACGACACTCAGCAGGTAATATCACAACATGGCTCTGTACTCAACGAATCTGGGCGCTGGCATCAAAGTCAAAACGATCAAAATAGATCTTAACTAGATTTAGTCAGTAAGCACGGCTTACAGGATACCCCCCGCAAAAAGTAGTCGGGCAGTACCACAGTCAATAGACCTTCCACCAAGAAAAGAAATTTTCAAAATCGGATGAATGGGTTATGAGATCTAGGTCCGGACGCACAGACGCACGCGCGCACACACACAGACACACGCGCGCACACACAGACGCACGCGCGCACACACACAGACACACACACACACGGACGGACAAAGCGAATCCAGTATACCCCCATAAACTTTGTTGCGGGGGGTATAAAAAAAACATGATGTTATTTTTGTTCTATTTTTGATTAAATATAGGATTTAAATGGCATGTGAATAATTTCATTCCATTTTTATTTACATTTTACACACCAATCCTAGTTTTCTGGAAACATGGTCATAAATCATAACTTCATTTAAGAAATATTTTATATTCACTAAATCGAAGAAAAAGCAGATCTAGAGCCCAGCGGTTCTTTAATGACTGTCGGGGGTCCATTTCCAAAGGGCCCTGTATCCGGACCTCGAAAGGGTCATTCCATATGAACTCAACCAAAGTCTGAAAATCTCCTATAGTGACCGACTCGGATTTGGCTGAAAAAAATTTGTACTGGTACCTTAACATATACAGTGGCTCCAATAAGTATTTGTACACTACTTGAAAATTCGACTACATAACAGCTTTTGTATATTCGGCTAAATGCTTGCTATTGTGTGTAAAAGTGATTAAAATATTTGATAATCAATATGTTTTAAACAAATATTTAATGTCAAAATGGCATATTTGGTCAGAAAGGCGATTATCTGACCCAATAAATATCTGTGCAGTTCCATTAGTGAGTCACAAAACTTATAATACTCACCTAAAATTGACTCAAGATGTTTACAGGACATGGTTGACTCACTTGGTCTGATTTGGTCAAGCGTGACCATACTGGACACTCCCTCTGTACACAGACTGGCCTATGTAAATGGCCTGACCATGCCCATAATGCATTCCTGTGATATATGGCTAAGACAGGCGAGATACCCCGTCGAATGCGGGAGCAAATCATTCAGCTACATGAAGAAGGCCAAAGCACCAGAAAAATTGTAACTCGGCTATCGTTACACCACACAACCGTGCAGTACATCATCAAGAAGTACAAACAGTCTGAACGCATAGCCAATGCAGCCAGGAAAGGACGTCCCAGGAAGACCAGGCAGCGCACTGACCGGTACATCTCCCTGCTGGTACAGAGGGACAGACAGTCCTCGGCCTCCAGTCCTGCCACCAAAGTGGAGGAAGCAACTGGAAGCCATGTTTGTGCCCAGGCCATCCGTAACCGGCTCCATGAAGTACAGGAGTGTACAAATACTTATTGGAGCCACTGTATATTTCATACAGAATTGTTCATAAGATAAGAAATTGCCATTCGTGTCCATCAAGTCAACTATAGACCATATATTCCTCTGCAAAAAATAAGGATTTACAGTGGCTGGATGAAAGAGCAGTATGAAGGTGCCGCAGATCCGCGCGGCTTGAAGCGCATTTCCCTTTTCAAACGTCAACACCAGATCACTGCGACTCCGCAGCCAACGCTGCAAAGCGTAAGGGATTTACACCCCCGCACATGCTGTACAGCCCACACGCTACACTCTACAGACACCCCTGCACATGCTACACAGCCCACACGCTACACTCTACAGACACCCCTGCACATGCTGTACAGCCCACACGCTACACTCTACAGACAACCCCGCACATGCTGCACAGCCCACACGCTACACTCTACAGACACCCCTGTACATGCTGTACAGCCCACACGCTACACTCTACAGACACCCCTGCACATGCTACACAGCCCACACGCTACACTCTACAGACACCCCTGCACATGCTGTACAGCCCACACGCTACACTCTACAGACAACCCCGCACATGCTGCACAGCCCACACGCTACACTCTACAGACACCCCTGTACATGCTGTACAGCCCACACGCTACACTCTACAGACAACCCCGCACATGCTGCACAGCCCACACGCTACACTCTACAGACACCCCTGTACATGCTGTACAGCCCACACGCTACACTCTACAGACACCCCTGCACATGCTGTACAGCCCACACGCTACACTCTACAGACAACCCCGCACATGCTGCACAGCCCACACGCTACACTCTACAGACACCCCTGCACATGCTGTACAGCCCACACGCTACACTCTACAGACAACCCCGCACATGCTGCACAGCCCACACGCTACCCTCTACAGACACCTCTGCACATGCTGCACAGCCCACACGCTACACTCTACAGACACCCCTGCACATGCTGTACAGCCCACACGCTACACTCTACAGACACCCCTGCACATGCTGTACAGCCCACACGCTACACTCTACAGACACCCCTGCACATGCTGTACAGCCCACACGCTACACTCTACAGACACCCCTGCACATGCTGCACAGCCCACACGCTACACTCTACAGACACCCCTGTACATGCTGTACAGCCCACACACTACACTCTACAGACACCCCTGCACATGCTGTACAGCCCACACGCTACACTCTACAGACACCCCTGCACATGCTGTACAGCACACACGCTACCCTCTACAGACACCCCTGTACATGCTGCACAGCCCACACGCTACACTCTACAGACACCCCTGCACATGCTGCACAGCCCACACTCTACACTCTACAGACACCCCTGCACATGGTGTACAGCCCACACACTACACTCTACAGACACCACTGCACATGCTGTGCAGCCCACACACTACACTCTACAGACACCCGAGCACATGCTGTACAGCCCACGCGCTACACTCTACAGACACCCCTGCACATGCTGTACAGCCCACACGCTACACTCTACAGACACCCCTGGACATGCTGTGCAGCCCACACGCTACACTCTACAGACACCCCTGCACATGCTGTACAGCCCACACGCTACACTCTACAGACACCCCTGCACATGCTGTACAGCCCACACGCTACACTCTACAGACACCCCTGGACATGCTGTGCAGCCCACACGCTACACTCTACAGACACCCCTGCACATGCTGTACAGCCCACACGCTACACTCTACAGACACCCCTGGACATGCTGTGCAGCCCACACGCTACACTCTACAGACACCCGAGCACATGCTGTACAGCCCACATGCTACACTCTACAGACACCCCGGCACATGCTGTACAGCCCACACGCTACACTCTACAGACACCCCTGCACATGCTGAACAGCCCACACGCTACACTCTACAGACACCCCTGCACATGCTGTACAGCCCACACGCTACACTCCACAGACACCCCTGCACATGCTGTACAGCCCACACGCTACACTCTACAGACACCCCTGCACATGCTGTACAGCCCACACACTACACTCTACAGACACCCGAGCACATGCTGTACAGCCCACACACTACTCTCTACAGACACCCCTGCACATGCTGTACAGCCCACACGCTGCACTCTACAGACACCACTGCACATGCTGTACAGCCCACATGCTGCACTCTACAGACACCCCTGCACATGCTGTACAGCCCACACACTACACTCTACAGACACCACTGCACATGCTGTACAGCCCACACGCTACACTCTACAGACACCCCTGCACATGCTGTACAGCCCACACGCTACACTCTACAGACACCCCTGCACATGCTGTACAGCCCACACACTACACTCTACAGACACCCCTGCACATGCTGTACAGCCCACACACTACACTCTACAGACACCCCTGCACATGCTGTACAGCCCACACGCTGCACTCTACAGACACCACTGCACATGCTGTACAGCCCACATGCTGCACTCTACAGACACCCCTGCACATGCTGTACACCCCACACACTACACTCTACACACACCACTGCACATGCTGTACAGCCCACACGCTACTCTCTACAGACACCACTGCACATGCTGTACAGCCTAGACGCTACACTCTACAGACACCACTGCACATGCTGTACAGCCCACACACTACACTCTACAGACACCCCTGCACATGCTGTACAGCCCACACGCTACTCTCTACAGACACCCCTGCACATGCTGTACAGCCCACACGCTACACTCTACAGACACCCGAGCACATGCTGTACAGCCCACACGCTACACTCTACAGACACCCCTGCACATGCTGTACAGCCCACACGCTACACTCTACAGACACCCAAGTACATGCTGTACAGCCCACACGCTACACTTTACAGACACCCAAGTACATGCTGTACAGCCCACACACTACAGACACCCCTGCACATGCTGTACAGCCCACACGCTACACTCTACAGACACCCCTGCACATGCTGAACAGCCCACACGCTACACTCTACAGACACCACTGCACATGCTGAACAGCCCACACGCTACCCTCTACAGACACCCCTGCACATGCTGTACAGCCCACAAGCTGCACTCTACAGACACCCCTGCACATGCTGTACAGCCCACACGCTACACTCTACAGACACCCCTGCACAAGCAGTACAGCCCACACGCTACACTCTACAGACACCCCTGCACATGCTGTACAGCCCACACGCTACACTCTACAGACACTCCTGCACATGCTGTACAGCCCACACGCTACACTCTACAGACACCCCTGTACATGCTGTACAGCCCACACGCTACACTCTACAGACACCCCTGCACATGCTGTACAGCCCACACGCTACCCTCTACAGACACCCCTGCACATGCTGTACAGCACACACGCTACCCTCTACAGACACCCCTGCACATGCTGTACAGCCCACAAGCTGCCCTCTACAGACACCCCTGCACATGCTGTACAGCCCACACACTACACTCTACAGACACCCCTGCACATGCTGTACAGCCCACACGCTGCACTCTACAGACACCCCTGCACATGCTGTACAGCCCACACACTACACTCTACAGACACCACTGCACATGCTGTACAGCCCACACACTACACTCTACAGACACCACTGCACATGCTGTACAGCCCACATGCTACTCTCTACAGACACCCTTGCACATGCTGTACAGCCCACACGCTACACTCTACAGACACCCGAGCACATGCTGTACAGCCCACACGCTACACTCTACAGACACCCCTGTACATGCTGTACAGCCCACACGCTACACGCTACACTCTACAGACACCCCGGCACATGCTGTACAGCCCACACGCTACACTCTACAGACACCCCTGTACATGCTGTACAGCCCACACGCTACACGCTACACTCTACAGACACCCAAGTACATGCTGTACAGCCCACACACTACACTCTACAGACACCCCTGCACATGCTGTACAGCCCACACGCTACACTCTACAGACACCCCTGCACATGCTGAACAGCCCACACGCTACACTCTACAGACACCACTGCACATGCTGAACAGCCCACACGCTACCCTCTACAGACACCCCTGCACATGCTGTACAGCCCACAAGCTGCACTCTACAGACACCCCTGCACATGCTGTACAGCCCACACGCTACACTCTACAGACACCCCTGCACAAGCAGTACAGCCCACACGCTACACTCCACAGACACCCCTGCCCATGCTGAACAGCCCACACGCTTCACTCTACAGACACTCCTGCACATGCTGTACAGCCCACACGCTACACTCTACAGACACTCCTGTACATGCTGTACAGCCCACACATTACACTCTACAGACACCCCTGCACATGCTGTACAGCCCACACGCTACCCTCTACAGACACCCCTGCACATGCTGTACAGCACACACGCTACCCTCTACAGACACCCCTGCACATGCTGTACAGCCCACACGCTACACTCTACAGACACCCCTGCACATGCTGTACAGCCCACACGCTACACTCTACAGACACCCCTGCACATGCTGTACAGCCCACACGCTGCACTCTACAGACACCCCTGCACATGCTGTACAGCCCACACACTACACTCTACAGACACCACTGCACATGCTGTACAGCCCACACACTACACTCTACAGACACCACTGCACATGCTGTACAGCCCACACGCTACTCTCTACAGACACCCTTGCACATGCTGTACAGCCCACACGCTACACTCTACAGACACCCGAGCACATGCTGTACAGCCCACACGCTACACTCTACAGACACCCCTGTACATGCTGTACAGCCCACCCCCTACACGCTACACTCTACAGACACCCCGGCACATGCTGTACAGCCCACACGCTACACTCTACAGACACCCCTGCACATGCTGTACAGCCCACACGCTACACTCTACAGACACCCCTGCACATGCTGTACAGCCCACACGCTACACTCTACAGACACCCCGGCACATGCTGTACAGCCCACACGCTACACTCTACAGACACCCCTGCACATGCTGTACAGCCCACACGCTACACTCTACAGACACCCCTGCACATGCTGAACAGCCCACACGCTACACTCTACAGACACCCCTGTACATGCTGTACAGCCCACACGCTACACTCTACAGACACCCCTGTACATGCTGTACAGCCCACACATTACACTCTACAGACACCCCTGCACATGCTGTACAGCCCACACGCTACCCTCTACAGACACCCCTGTACATGCTGTACAGCCCACACATTACACTCTACAGACACCCCTGCACATGCTGTACAGCCCACAAGCTGCCCTCTACAGACACCCCTGCACATGCTGTACAGCCCACACACTACACTCTACAGACACCCCTGCACATGCTGTACAGCCCACACACTACACTCTACAGACACCACTGCACATGCTGTACAGCCCACACACTACACTCTACAGACACCACTGCACATGCTGTACAGCCCACACGCTACACTCTACAGACACCCGAGCACATGCTGTACAGCCCACACGCTACACTCTACAGACACCCCTGCACATGCTGTACAGCCCACACACTACACTCTACAGACACCACTGCACATGCTGTACAGCCCACATGCTACACTCTACAGACACCCGAGCACATGCTGTACAGCCCACACGCTACTCTCTACAGACACCCTTGCACATGCTGTACAGCCCACACGCTACACTCTACAGACACCCGAGCACATGCTGTACAGCCCACACGCTACACTCTACAGACACCCCTGTACATGCTGTACAGCCCACACGCTACACGCTACACTCTACAGACACCCCGGCACATGCTGTACAGCCCACACGCTACACTCTACAGACACCCCTGCACATGCTGTACAGCCCACACGCTACACTCTACAGACACCCCTGCACATGCTGTACAGCCCACACGCTACACTCTACAGACACCCCTGCACATGCTGTACAGCCCACACGCTACACTCTACAGACACCCCTGCACATGCTGTACAGCCCACACGCTACACTCTACAGACACCCCTGCACATGCTGAACAGCCCACACGCTACACTCTACAGACACCCCTGTACATGCTGTACAGCCCACACGCTACACTCTACAGACACCACTGCACATGCTGTACAGCCCACACGCTACACTCTACAGACACCCCTGCACATGCTGTACAGCCCACACGCTACACTCTACAGACACCCCTGCACATGCTGTACAGCCCACACACTACACTCTACAGACACCCCTGCACATGCTGTACAGACCACACACTACACTCTACAGACACCCCTGCACATGCTGTACAGCCCACACGCTACACTCTACAGACACCCCTGCACATGCTGTACAGCCCACACACTACACTCTACAGACACCCCTGCACATGCTGAACAGCCCACACGCTACACTCTACAGACACCCCTGCACATGCTGTGCAGCCCACACGCTATACTCTACAGACACCCCTGCACATGCTGTACAGCCCACACGCTACACTCTACAGACACCCCTGCACATGCTGTACAGCCCACACGCTACACTCTACAGACACCCCAGCACATGCTGTACAGCCCACACGCTACACTCTACAGACACTCCTCCACATGCTGTACAGCCCACACGCTACACTCTACAGACACCCCTGCACATGCTGTACAGCCCACACACTACACTCTACAGACACACCTGCACATGCTGTACACCCCACACGCTACACTCTACAGACAACAGAGCACATGCTGTACAGCCCACACGCTACACTCTACAGACACACCTGCACATGCAGTACAGCCCACACGCTACACTCTACAGACACCCCCGCACATGCTCTACAGCCCACACGCTACACTCTACAGACACTCCTCCACATGCTGTACAGCCCACACGCTACACTCTACAGACACCCCTGTACATGCTGCACAGCCCACACACTACACTCTACAGACACCCCTGCACATGCTGTACAGCCCAGACGCTACACTCTACAGACACCCCTGCACATGCTGTACAGCCCACACGCTACACTCTACAGACACCCCTGCACATGCTGTACAGCCCACACGCTACACTCTACAGACACCCCTGCACATGCTGTACAGCCCACACGCTACACTCTACAGACACTGCACGCGTGTACTATAAACTATATACTACACACACTAAACAAACTACAGGTATACACTTATCTTGCTACACAGTATACAGTACACATGCTGCACACTATGGCACTAGAGACTAGACACACTATATATCACCACTTCAGTCAAGACCAGGTGTTTAGTTGCTCGCAAAAAAACACACAAAAATGATGTTTCATTACTGATGTAAAATTTAATGCCAGTATGTGAAGATATATTCAGGGATAAGGTATTCCAAATTTCAAGGTTATTTTGAATAGTTCTCGAGATGTGTAGAGCTGCACCACTGAATAAAAGATTGTGTTTTATGTGTTTTGTGAAACTTTGTAGTATTGAAATCAATGTTTAATACTTTGAGTACAAAATATGCAGTTCTAAACAACTGATTTTAGAACACAGTCTGTTCCCAGTAAGTAGACACTGATGAAACAAATTTGCTGTAATAGTGATATCTTCAAACAACAAACATTTCTACAGTCTCTTGATGCCTCAATCTCACTGAAAACTCAATTTGGACACCATTACAGAATAATTGAAGTTTACTTGGTTATAGATATGACACTAAATTTATGGTCTGGTCAGTAACAGTTAAAAGGCGTGAATATCAAATATGCAAGAGATGATGTAGTTTAAAAAAAAAACAAAAAAACTTCATTTCAGTTACCGATCAAAACTGAGTTATTTTAACATGTTACAGCAAATTATTACAATTTCCATTTCGGACGCTACAGAGGTTTGCATCAGTATGGATTATGTGTGTAAAACAAAAATCTGTCAGATAAATGCAACAAACATCGTTTAATAGGCACGAATGAGTCCTGTCATAGATACTTAGAAATGGTTTGTGGCTGCACCTGTGACCCGGCCAACGGACATGTGGTCCCTACAGAACTGATGTTGCAAACAGTGAGCGATATTTGAGCACGCAAGACCCGCAAGGTGTTGGCAAATGTGCTGAGGAACTATTGCAGCTTGAAACTTCATGAAAGATTTACTAGAACAATTGGCATACTGTTTGTTCATTTTGTTTTTTTTTTTTTTTTGCTTTAATAATGATATATCATTCTTAAAAACTTAAATTTATAACACCAGAGATGGTTCATTCAAAGGTTCGTGGTTATTTCTATTCTCTTCATGTTTGTCAGAACAAACCATAATCCTGTTGACCACATCACAGTAAAACATTACCATATATGCAAAAAAATATTATACAGCTTTGGAAAACAGCAAGAGAAATTGCAAATGCATAACACGATTATATGCATCGTTTCCATAACGATGAACAGGTGTCTTTTTTACAATTACCATCAGTAATGGAATTCTAGAGTTTATACAATACATAACCAGTGATGTTGCTAGATATGCGTCCTGCGTCCCAGAGGCATTAAAATCTGAAAGGACGCAGTAAACTCACTATCCATGTGTCCCAGGGACGCACCTCATTTTTCCCATGAAACACGATACATTGGGCCGAATTCACGACAGACTCTTAAGATTTACACGAGAAGTTGTTTCTTAATTGCGCGTAAATCACGAGTTTAATTCTAATTACCGTTTCACGAGGAGCAACTGTCCGCGTGCCTCTAAATATGTTGGCAGTGCGACGGGTGCGGAAGAAATGTGGAGATACAGCAGCCCGTTTCAAGCCCTGCCCGGAACTCACCCTGACCCGACCTCTCACCCGTCCCGTTACCGAAATCCCGAATCCTCATCCTGATACTCTCAAATCGACTGCCGCGTCTCAGGACACTGCGACATTTTAAAGCCTGCGGTCCAATAACAAAAGAAAAACAAACCCTCACGAGCCGTTCAGTTAACTCGCCAAAACTTCCACCGCAGGCTGATTTGCACCTAAATAAGTGACGCCGAACTGCATTCATCCGGTTGCCTGGTGGATTTTGAGCAGGACTTATGCCTTTTCTGGAAAAGAAATGCATCAATAAAATAAATGAAATGAATGCATAAATTAGTTGCTTTCTTCAGTTTCTTATTCGCTTAATAAAGGGGTTTTGCAAGGACATGTTTTTCGTTTACATTTACTGAAAAGGCTCCCGCGAGTGAAGGCCGAACTGCATTGTCACGCTTCACCGATCGCGTCTGACGTCATCATCATGCGCACGTCCACCGGACACGCACAGAAAGATTGACTTTCAGTGAAGCGAAGTTAGATTCTCGCCACGTCGTCTTTGCGGACATATCAGTGCAGAATGCGTGTCCACAACGCAACACCCCTCACATACGGGTCCATAACCGGTCATGACACTTGGAAATGCGCATCATGCAACGGCAGGTTGTCATAATGATCTGACCACAGCTGTTTCGTCTGAGGGCTAAACGCAAGGTTATCTGCGCGCAGTTAAACGCGCGTTGATCCCACCTTGTGAAACAGTGTTTAAACCATATATATAGATACATATAAAAATGTTCAACATATATCTATGGTTTAAACGTTCGTTCAGCGGTCAGCATACAACGGCATTTTCATATGCATTTAAAATGTAAACGCTTGTTAGTTATACGCGCGCTGAAACGCTTCTGTGAAATCGGCCCACAGTGAACAACTCGCGTTTAAAATCACAGGAACAAGCAGAAGAAACCTGACTGTCAGCAGACCAGACAAGCGCCGTTTCAGCCCTCTCACCACAAACACATCTGCATCATTTTATTTTTCTCAACAGACTTTCCACTGTGTTAGTAAAATTTCATTTTTGTGCTAAAAGTTTCACAGAGATTGACTCAGTTCATTTGATTTAGTTCAGGGGTGTCAAACTGACCGTAAACGGGCCAAGAGGCTGCAGGTTTTCACTCCTACAGTGCAGAAGCTCACCTGATACAACTAATCAGTTGTGCAGGCCGAGATCAGTTGATTAAATCAGTGCTTTCAGGTGAGCTTCTGCTTGGTAGGATTGAAGACCTGCAGCCTCTTGGCCCGTTTACGGATCAGTTTGACACCCCTGATTTAGTAGATGTTCAGACAAGAAGATTTTGGTGTTATTTTGATGACAATTTATTTGTTGACTGTCATGGTGACGAGAATGTTTTGTTTCTGTGTTAAAATCAGCAGTTTTATTGTTAATTTATTTTGGTACTACAGACACCATTTTGTTTTCATTTGAATTTTAGTCATTCATTTTGGTGCCATTTATGTTGCTAAAAAAATGCTATTTTATCTGATTTTTGCATGCCATGCCACTGAGACAGTTGTTTTGTGATAAATAAAATTCCAAATCTGAGAAGTTAGTTTTAATTTTGGATACATTTTTAACATACATGAACACATCCGTTAATTATAACCATATTATACCATTTCACCATCAAAGGAGTTTAACACTACAATTAAAGAAATGGAAGAATATAAGAAATACAAAGAAATTATTTTTTTCATTGGGGACCCACTCAGCTCACCACCTGTGGGTCCCAGGGACGCACTAAACTGAAAACCGATCAACATCACTGCAGTACCAGGATGTCAAAACTCAAAGGCAAGTTTTCTTTTACTAACAGTCTGTACGGTCACATGACAGAGCAAAACCAAGGCTTAATACAAGTGTGCACCCTGATCTTCACCGACGTCAATACTCCACACACAGTAAACATTACACACTATGCCCCATACACACTGTACACTATGCCCCTTACACACTATACACTATGCCCCATACACACTATACACTATGCATGCTACACAAAATGGACACAAGACACACTATATAATATAACCTGCACACATATTCTATGATACACAACACCCTACACTCTACACTACGCATTCAACACACTAGACCCTACACACCCTACATAAAATACACTACACACACTATACACCCTGCACACAGGCATCTCCACGAGGGGTCTTGCGAGGGCGGGCCACCCAACCACCTGAATAAAAGCCTGAAAGGATTTACGCCAACATAAGTAGTTATTTTAAATTATGGTTTTATTGTATGTAAATTGCTTTGCAATTACACTACCTATTGTGCTGTCCTGTTTGTTTGACCTCATATGGCTAATTTCGACTGTCCAAGTCAGCAGCCTCATTCCGAAACAAAAATTAATGAGCTGCAGGTCACGTGACCCAAGTAATGTCAAAGTAAAGCTCGCCGATGTAACACTCAGGACATCAATTGAAGCAAAGTGATTTACATGATGCCCGATTACGAATTCGAGCCGCGGGAAAGCCCGCTAATCTCGGCCTTGTGAGCCTGACGCTCAGGATCCAATAAGGACAGTTGACAATGAACATTTTCCAAATGCAGTTGCAGAACTGAACACAGCGGCTGTTCCAGACATCCCACTTCAAAGTGAAACTCCAACTGTCCAGTCTCTGCTACCATGGCAACGTGCTTTCCTAACCCTTATAAGATTGCTCCTCCTGGACTTCAAAATAGCTGGATACTGTCAGCGATGGTTTCAAAGGCAGAAATACTTAAGGGCAAATATGAAGTGCATTTTATACTCCTGAACACATCTTGGACTGCAAGACATCTAATGTATGTCATGTCCCTACGAAGTGCAGTTTGCATGTGCTGATTCTGTAGCCAAATCAGTGAGTCTTGGCTGCGGAGCGATAAACGGTATGTGCTTAGAATCGGTAAAGTCTCTGCTTTTATATGATATATCATTGGAGCGGTAGAATGAAGTTACAGATTCATTATTGTTTTTATTTATTTAACCTTTATTTAACCAGGAAAGTCCCATTGAGATTAAAATCTCTTTCTCAAGGGAGCCCTGGGTGTTGAGGTGGGGAGGGAGAGGACAAATTGCACAGCCAATCAGATCAGGGGATGATTAAGTGGCAGGTTGGGACTTTAGCCATGACACCGGGGAACCCCCTGCTCTTATGGAAGAGTGTCATAGGATCTTTCATGACCACAGTGAGTCAGGACCTCAGTTTAACGTCTCATACAAAAGACGGAGTCTCCTTCAGTACAGTGTCCCCATCACTGCACTGGGGATTATTCCACCAGTGAGAAGATCGCCACCTACTGGCCAACAACACCTCTTCCAGCAGCAACTTGTTTTTCCCAGCTGGTCTCCCATCCAAGTACTGACCAAGCCCACACCTGCTTAGCTTCAGTCGCGCGCAGCTTACGTGACTCATGCTTTTTTTTGTTAAAAATGGTTTTCATGGGCTGCTAGCCAAGTTTCGCTCCATGAAGTGGTTTCATACTATGACTCGGTTGCAGCGCGGTTAACATGCCCACGGCTGGTGTTCCATGTGAGATGTGCCATTGCCCCTGGTACCAGGAAGGTTCGGGTTTGAGAGCAAGCAGGTCACGGTCCAGCATCGTCTTTGAAAAGTGTTCACTGCAGACCCTGTGGTGATGTTTCGGCTCAAACAGCAAAAGTGTTGTGTGTAATGGATTCCTCATTTCTGTGCTGCAGGATTTTTCAGAAAGGAAAATAATGAAATACTACATCCCTTCCTCTCTGCTGTAGCTATATGCTGTGCACCAAATAGGCTTCCTGCAAGTTTTGGCGTAAAGACTTGTCAAAAAAAGCTTGAATAATTGATGTCGGCTCTATTATTGCTCTTACTGTGACATCACCAGACAGCTTCGCTTTCGAATCTCAGATATACATCATCACCTCAGGCTTGTTACTACAATTCATAAGAAATCCTGATACCTATTGGTTCAGAATATATTACGTAGACTGTTTGTACAAATTGTAAAGAATTGTTCCCCACTAGAGGCCAGTTTTGCACTGGCCACGTTGCCATACACCCATCCATTAATTGGCATGTGTTGCGACGTTATGTCATACGATCAGTGCATTGTCAAGTGTCAGCACCAAGATGTCAACAAAACTTCATCCCCTCGTGGTCTATAGTTTAGATCATTTCATGTGTCATCCGTGGGTCTGGTGAGTCACAACCCAAAAGTGGGTCGAGGACCCGTTCTGAGTGGGTCGCAGACAGCTGGTTAAAAAATAAATTAACAAGAGCACTCAGAGAGCGCAGCATCCCCCGCCATGCCAAGGCAACTCTGTGCATGAGTTATTTTTGCTGGCCGATGTAGGGTATTGCTGCATTTCACCGCCAGGTGGCAGCAAAACCCAAAAGAATGGCCCATTGGAAATCCGGCCCATTGCAAAGACTTGAAATTTTGAACTTTGGCATAAATCTCAGCTGTTCTTTGTCCTCGAGATGGTATTTAATGACTTGTTCCTCTTGTACCACTCTCACATCCTGCAAAGTTTGGTTAAAATCTATGCAGCCATTTTTGACATATCCTGCTAACAGACAAGCAAACAAACCAACCAACGCCGGCAAAAACATACACCTCCTTGGCAATAAATAATAATAATAATAATAAGGTGAATAATGTTTAATGCGCGTCTGACCCTGGAGCCATGGTAACCATCATTTGATTGACGTTGACTTAAAGTGTTGTGTTGGGGTTCTGAGGAGTCGAGGGAGAGCTGAGCGGAAGCGAGCAGAGTTAAGCTCACAAGTGACGATCGGAGTTTGACCTTGAAGTGCAAGTTTGTGTGAAATGGAGGGTTTTTTTGCGCATTCGAGATGCATCATAAAACATCTGGCCTGTGGTGGGCAGTAATATGCTGAGCGTATAAATGTAGAGCGATTCATAGACACAAAATATTTAGTTTTGTGGCCAAATGTAGTCCAGTTTTGATAATTTCATTTTATTCACTTTCATACATGCAGTTGTCATGTTCCTCCTCATTGTCTGCTCTGAATGCAGAGAGATTCATAGAAGTTAAATATTTAGTTTTGCGGCCTTATCTATTTTGTGAAGTTTTGGTATTTTATTGCATTTTATTCACTAATGCAGTTTTCAGGTTCCTCATTTTCTTAATGAGCTCTGAAATGCACTTTGCACACATAAATAAATGTGTATGTATGTTTAAAAATATTGCGAATGTGTTTTCAAAGGCTGTTTTTGAAAAAATATGTTCGGTCCCTAAGGGTTATATGAAAATTAATGTAAGAATGGAAAATGTATTTATCATCTGTTTGACTTCAATTCCCTAAATGCCTTGCGGTTGTGGTTATGCTTGGGGAGAGGAGAACGGTATAATGTACAGAAGCGCATTGCATTCACAGGATTAAAATATACACACATTATCTTGTAATTACGAGATGTAATTATGCGCAGATGGTGAAGTAGGCCGCTTCTTTGAATAAGGTACCCAGATATTTTTTACAGTTTTTTCCCCATCCATTACTGTACACTAGAGAAAACCACGCGCAACTGTCAAACATGGCAGAAAGCCACACGCAAACACATCGGTAGCCTTGATTAGAAACTAAACAAATTGCATATAAACCATCTTTATGAAACAGAATATGCGGGCAAGCAGTTGAAAGGAGACACTATTCCAATGTTTTAGTTTAGGTGAATAATTATCTTACCTCCAAATGCCCTTCCCACGACGACGACAGGTTATTGTATATCCGGATTATTAGTTTCTTCCAGATACAAAAAAATAACGTTGGCGTAGCAACAGGTGATAGATGGCGCAGTAACATATTTAACAAACAGAGGCTGGCCGCTATTCGGCCTCATCGCGATGCGGCCTTATTTTACTGCGTATGCATGCGTGGATGCAGCAGATTTTTTTTTCTTTTTTCTTTTTTCGTGGGGTCGTAGTCAAGGCGGGGGGTATTTGTTGTCAAGGCGGCCGCCCTAACTAAAGCGCTGCGGGTAACTCTGCAATTTCAATTTTACTAAATCACCTCACGCCAAAAAAAAATTAACCGTTACTGATCCCAATGCCACAAGCACCTTGGTGCACGACCCTGGCAAATCCCGTGGAGAACACGGTGCGCATGCTACACACTATAGTCACTAGATACTGTATGCAATATTAACTACAAGCAGCAAACTGAAAATGCTATATAAAATAGATTATACACTGCATATGTTACACAACATGCACACCTGGTACACTGAACACTATGTACTTACATGTGTTATATCACACACAACCGACATTATGCACTAAAACCCCCATGTGCTGCATACTACCGATGCCTCATTACACACACAGTACACACTAGACACAAACACCTTTCGCTGTTCACAAAAAAACACCACATTGGAGTAGAAAATTTGTATACATAAGCAGTAATCTATTTGTTGTCTATATTGCCGACAATACTTTCTTAATTCAGTTCCAAAGGAAAAGAGAATCATATTCAGACATGATCACAAATTATTCAGCACTGGATCCATTCCTGGCGTCAGACACTTGGTTTAGTGCCAGTAAGGAAATCTAGAGATTTCTAACGTGATTCCACCAGATGCTCAGCATGTTCACTGACATCATCATGGATAAAAGCACCAATCCCATCTCCTGAATGCCAGACATGACCAGCTGATGACAGAGCACAGGCAGCACAGGGTTTGTGACTGTCACAGGCGGACGGCTCACCTGTATTTTGATAGGCCAGGTGAAGTTGCTGACATAAACAAAGAAGGTGATGTTGGGGTTGTTGCGGAAATCAAACTTCTCGTTGGAGAAGCTGTCCTTGAACTCCTTTACACCGCTGCGGGAGACGATGGGGAACTCCTCTCCGGCCTGTGTGCCAGCTGTGAGGGGGAGAGAGTAATCGCTCCTGCTGTTACTCACACACCTCCTCAGATTACATACTCCTGCTGTTACTCCCTCAACTCCTCATATGACATACTCCAGCTGTTACTCCCTCAACTCCTCATATGACATACTCCTGCTGTTACTCCCTCAACTCCTCATATGACATACTCCTGCTGTTACTCCCTCACCTCCTCAGATTACATACTCCTGCTGTTACTCCCTCACCTCCTGATATTACATACTCCTACAGGTACTCCTACACCTCCTCATATTACATACTCCTGCAGGTACTCCCACAGCTCCTCATTTTACATACTCCTGCTGTTATTCCCTCACCTCCTCATATTATATTCTTCTGCTGTTACTCTCTCACCTCCTCATATAACATGCTCCTGTAGTTACTCCCACCCCTCCTCAGATTACATACTCCTGCCGTTACTCCCTCACTTCTTATTACATACTCCTGCTGTTACTCCCACGCCTCCTCAGATTACATAAACCTGCTGTTACTCCCTCACCTCCTCAGATTACATACTCCTGCAGTTACTCCCTCACCTCCTCAGAATATATAATCCAGCTATTACTCCCTCACCTCCTCAGATTACATACTCCTGCTGTTACTCCCTTACCTCCTCATATTACATACTGCAACAGGTACTCCCACACCTCATATTATGTACTCCTGCTGTTACTCCCTCATCTCCTCAGGTTACATACTACTGCTGCTACTCCCTCACCTCCTCAGATTACATACTCCTGCTGTTACTCCCTCCCCGCTTCATATTACATACTCCTCCAGGTTCCCCCCCACCTCTTCAAAATACATACTCCTGCTGTTACTCCCTCACGTCCTCAGATTACATACTCCTGCTGTTACTCTCTCACTTCCTCATATTATATACTTCTGCTGTTACTCCCTCACCTCCTCAGATAACATGCTCCTGCAGTTACTCCCACACCTCCTCAGATTACATACTCTTGCCGTTACTCCCTCACTTCTTCATATTCCATACTCCTGCTGTTCCTCCCTCGCCTCCTCAGATCAAATGCTCCTGCTGTGGCTCCTTCACTTCCTCAGCATACATACTCCTCTGTTACTTACTCACCTCCTCATATTACATACTCCTGCAGGTACTCCCTCACCTGCTCAGATTAAATACTCCTGCTGTTACTCCCTCACCTCCTCAGATTACATGGACATGCTGATACTCCCTCACCTCCTCAGATTCCAAACTCTTGCTGTGACTCCCTCGCCTCCTCAGATTACATACTCCTGCTGTTACTCACTCACCACCTCATATTACAAACTCCTGCTGTTACTCCCTCACCTCCTCAGATAACATACTCCTGCTGTTACTCCCTCACCTCCTCAGATTACATACACCTGCTGTTACTCCCTCACCTCCTCATATTACATACTCCTGCATTAACTCCCTCACCTCTTCATATTACATACGCCTACTGTAACCCCCTCACCTTCTCAGATTCAATACTCCAGCTTTTACTCTCTCGACTCCTCAGATTACATACTCCTGCTTTTACTCGCTCGCCTCCTCAGATTACATAATCCTGCTGTTATACCCCCATTTCCTCACATTCAGTACTCCTGCTGATAGTCCCTCGCCTTCTCAGGTTACATACTCCTCCTTTTATAATGACTCTCACCATTATGTTTGCCATTACTCTTTTCCTTGTTAATAGAACTGATTCCATATTTTGCTCATGTATTTGTTTTTATTGCCTTGTTTTCTTTGTTCTTTCCAGATACAGAGAGAGACGAAGGATAAAACACACACACACACACACACACACACACACACACAAACAAACACACACACACACAAAAACGCGCAGACGCACACCACGCACGCACATACACACACACACACACACACAATCACACATACACACACACACACACACACGCACACGCGCACACACACACACGCACACACACACACACACACACACACGCGTGCACACACACTCACACACACACACTTGCACGCACACGCACGCACACACACACATGTACAAGCGCGCGCATGCTTACTCACACACACTATGCCATTCAATACCACTCAAAACTCGTGTGCAACTATCAACTGAACGTGTCACATGCGTGTCCTTTGACGCTTGTGCAGCAACGCAGCGCCTGACATGTGATGTAGTTTCTTCACTGACTTATAATGAGATGGTTTGATACCGAATATTCACTCTCGATTTGTTACGTTGAAATGAATACTTGACATCCTGGAAACCAGCCTGTGAAGTTTCGGTGACGTGTGCACCCCTCGCTGGTGACCACTGCGTCTCCGCTGAGCCGAAGTTAGACTGGTCAGAGCTGGCGAGCTCTCAGCCCACTGTCGGCGCAGCCTTTTGGCACGAAATTGTCACTGCCCCAGGCGACACAAGAGCGCACCAAGTTTTGTCCATTTTTTCTGGCTCGCTTCATTCAGATTATACACCGTCTTTCTTATAACAAAGTTTTAAGTAGTTATTCCCTTAATACATTGAGTTTAAACGAGATCCTTATTTTTTCGTTTCTGCCTTACTTTTAGTATATTTTCAAGTTATAAAAGTTTGGGTATGATGTTTATGTGGTGGATAAATCTTATTTATTTTGGTTAATTGCTTCCCGCCTGCGCCCGTGTCGATATGTCTGTGACTGTATGGTGATGTATGTGCAGTGCTGATGGCGAATGAGCTGACCAGGGTTCTCAAACAACACGGGTCTGTAGCCCTGAGGTGGTCCTTTTGTCTTATCATGAGTTTCTTTCATTCTTTTTTTTTTTTGATTGGCCTACCTCCGCCCGGACGGCCGGCGAAGCTTCGATCACGATCGATTTTAGGTCCGCAAAGCATCGAATCATCAGGACATCCCTACAAATGTCCCATGTATTTATAAAGTATTAATAACCCTTCCCAGTTCACCTACTGGCATCATCCACCTCTTCTTTCGAATTTCCGGGAGGGAGGTGTGGCTCAGTGCTGCCCCCCCCCACCCCAGCTCACTACCATTCAAGGCCAACAATGCAAAGCGTTCATTTACACGACTGGTGTGCGATGCAGATCGACTTCCGGTTGTGTAGTATCAGAAAATGCTACCGCACGTGTGTGTGAGAGCTTAACAACATCTGTCAAACAGTGACAGACTGACGTGACACACACTGTACGCAGCTTCTTATTACGCGCTAAATACAATCTGCACGCAACAACGCATGTATGCACGCACAATAAAATGTCCTAAGTTAATCATGCGAGCACACAAACGTTACTGTGTGCGCGTCTCTGCTTGTTTTGATATCGATGGAACCTCACACAAGCGTGCACACGCACGCACGCACGCACGCACGCACGCACACACACACACACACACACACACACACACACGCGCACACACACACTCACGCACACACACACGCACACACACGCGCACACACACACACACGCGCGCACACACGCGCACACACACGCACGCACACACTCGCGCGTGCACACGCGCGCACGCGCGCACACACACGCACGCACACACACGCACGCACACACGCGCACGTGCACACGCACGCGCACGCACACACACTCACCTGTGAAGCTGATGGCCCAGGTGATGTTGAGATTGAAGTTCTTGGAGGCGTTGATGAACATGTGCAGGTCCCGGTTTTGCTGAAACAGAGGCAGCTTTTAGACAGAGCTGCAGTTGCCTGCCTGTCACTCAAAACACGTCTGCACTCTGACTGGCTGTGACTGCAGAGACCTGACTGTGATTGGCTACCTTTAATGGCATCCCGGAAGCAGCGCCAGTCACTCTAGAGCGCGCGCACACACAGGCACACGCGTATGCACGCATGCTTACACACGACACACGCATGCATAAAAACACACAAATATTGCATATACAGCCCACATAATGGTGTGTGTTTTAATGGCCTGCAGAGAGAGCACTGGAGCGATTAATGTTTTGAGAGCACAAATTAGGGAATTAATCACTTAGTGCATCTGTGACAGGCTACAATTAAGGATCGGTCGGAACAACACGCTGCAACTTTTGTTACTCAACAGCTCGATATTTTTCTTCAGTAATAAACAGAGATTCTTGTTTTCCCTGACAGCTCTTATGGAAATTAATTTGTTTAACAGAGACGCTCAGCACGACCAAAATAACAGGGAGTCTGAAAAGCAGGAGCTTTCGATCTCCGTACAGCGGCTGGTTTCCAGAGGATTCCTTCACACCGTGAGAGCTGAATTCTACATCCTCACACACAGACAGCACTTTCTGCTACTCCCTGAGAAGCTCTCATTTCTGCCACGGAATATGCATGAGCTCCACACAGTGTAATTAGCGCGGCCGTGCATCTGATCCCTATTGAGCCGCACACAGGACATTAATATTAACCAGAGCGAAGAAACGCTGATGAATATTCATGAGCGGAGTGATAAGGACCGACCATTCAGAGCAGAGACTGTGACACAGGAAATTACTCGTCCTGAGTGAGGACTGCCATCAAGACAGAGATGGGGGGGGGTTATATCTGTATTTTATTGTCATGTCATCACTGAGCACATTATACCTCATTTACTCCACAAACAAACTCAGCAACACGCATTAACACACACTCCATAACACACAAGTGCACAAACACACCAATACACACAAACACGCACACACAAACCAACACACCAATACACAAACACGCACACATACGAACAAACGCAAATACGCAAACAAACGTGCCACACATGACCCCACACACACACACACACACACACACACACACAGGAAGGCCCAGGTCAACACCGGAGTTCAGGTGTAACACACTCCCAGCACCACTGTATTACCCAGGAATAACCTGAGGTGGGAGGCCACGAATCAATCTAAATACACAGAACGCAGGATTGGTGAGTGTGATCATCTCGCCCCGCCTCATGCCATGAGGTCACTGCTAGGCTCCTCCCACCTGCCCA